>NDGM011101100.1:0-15792 GCA_002564305.1 Octomys mimax | reverse complement strand
CAAGGGGGTGGAAGAGGGTCTCACCCACGCTGCGCCTGGGCTGGGACCAGTAGTAGGTCCTGCCGGCGCAGGGTAGCCGGAAGCTCTCCCACACACCCACCGGACCTGGGCTAGGACTCTCTACTGCTACTATGTGAATCCCCTCCTTTATAGGAAGGCCAGCACTGGTGAGGACAAAGTCAAGGAGAGATTTGGGGATGGCTTGTGAGGGCCTCTCCAACATCTGTTTATTCTGACCCCATTTCATTTTTCATGACCTCCTGGTTTTTCTATGGGACATTTACTCTTGTTTTAGGAACCCCTGAACCCATCAGTCAGACCACTGCACCCCTTAATTAGAGATTGGTTCAGAGGTTGGCTGCCTAGTACATACAGAGAAAGGGGGAGGAGCTGAGCCACTCAGGAGCAGAAGCATACACAAATAGCTGGAGAAGTGAGAAGGGTGTCGGCTCTGTCTTCTGAGGAAAGCCACTCTGCTTTGGTTTCAGTAAATGTTTCTCCAAGTGTTCCTCCCTAAGGGGAGGTCCTTAGCCACTGAGGTGAGAGAGTGGGACCACTGTTTCTTCTTTTGTTCCTTGGTTCAGGTTGTAAGTGGGTTTGCTCTGCCACATGGTCCTTGCCATTGACTATCTGGCAGGTCCATCAGAGGCCCAGACAACGGGACTACCTAATCTTGACTTAGAATCTGCAAAACTGTGAGCCAAAATAAACCTTTTCTTTTCTAAGTTAAGTACTTCAAATACTTACCTATAGTGAAGGGAAGCTGACCTGCCACACATGTGAGGTGCTAAAATCCCTAAGAGCAGAGCCTCCTAGCTGGGGCAAGGCACAGATACCACCTTGGTCATCCCCACCAGCCTGTGACTCACAGCCTCACCCGTACTATGATGCTGCCTCAGCTAACCCTTTCTCTGTCCCTAACACCCTTCAGCATGGCAAAACTTGTCTTACTGATGCTTTAGCCTCCTGAACAGTGGTTAAGAAGGACTATACATTCACAGGAGGCTCAAATATGGGGGCATGGACCAAATGAGGTACTAGACATAGTCAGGAAGAGAACTCTTGAGGTGAAAGGTGATGGTGTACAAAGCAAGTTCTAACCTGCATCCTATTATAGACAGATGGCTGGCATTGCCTTGTGAAATAAAGTCTTTGTAAATTCTATAATTATTTCTTAGAGAGCACAATTAGATTCCACCACAATTGTGGTGAGTCCTAAGTATTAATTTGTCAAATATATACACTTACAATATATCATAATGTTGTGACTTTGTTATAGGAGTTTTTTCATTTTTCAGTATTACAGAAATCTCAAAATATAACATTTTACAAATGGGCCCCTTCCACATGTCTTCTGAGACAGTGAGATCTCTTGATGATTTATTTATTATCTTAAAATAGCTACTCTGAGGGCTGGCCAGATAGCTCATTGGATTAAAGCACCTGCCTAGGCAGACACAGGGACTGGGGTTCGATCCCCATTGTGCTGTGCCAGCCCCACCCCAGGGGCATGCTGAGACTGGGCGTGGTAGTACACACCTATAATTCCAGTGCTTGGGAGGCTGAGAACAGGAGGATCACTGTGAGTCCGATCTGTGTAGTGAGGCCCTGTAGACAATGTACTAAGTACATAAAACAAACAAACAACTACTCTGGGCCCAGTAGGATGTCTTTAGCTTCCTGCTAAAGACAATGCCATAAAGTCCTGCTGTGACGGTGCTACCAGACTCTTGAGGGAAGGCTGTCATCTCAGATGACAGCTTGATGATTGGGGTATTTATTTGCATAGTTGAAAAAAATACTTTCTACCATCAGAGCAGAGTAATTAGGCTTATAAAGAGGAAGGAGGGGAGTCAAAGATGGTGGGTATGTAGTCAGTTAACTCAGAGATACCCCAATTCTGTATTATAAGCTCCTTGAAATTGGATACAAGTTTGTAAATTTGTACTTATGATTCAGCCAGTGCATAAAATGAGATGTTTGCAGCAGACAACCTATTGATCTGATCTTCATGTGGCCTGTTCAGTGCCCCACTCTGAAGCCACCCCTTTCCTCTGTGCACTCACCCCCAGTCTGAGCAGTAGTGGCCAAGATCCCTTTTAGAGGAGACGGTTTAACACAGGGAAGGTGCCGGTCATACTGCAGCTGTGAAAATAGCCTTATGTGTTTAGATTTTTTTTTTTTTTAATGATAGGGAAGATCCAGCTATCACTTGGATGTCTAGAATTCTAGACATCAAAATGATATATCAGTTGCTGTATTCATTTAGAAACCAATATGGCCTCAAAGTTTTCATGTTAACATCTGATAAAGAATTTATCATTTCAAATCAATTTATACCTATATTTTAGAAAAATTGTCATTTTTTGTTAAAATGTTATACTTGTACTTAATCTAAATTTGTACATTTATAAATACACTGAAGTGTATTTATAAATGCGGAACTAGGTTTCTGTAATTAAATTTTTTATTTGCAATTTTTACAAAAAGATAGTGACTAAATGAAGGAGTGAATCAGACAGAGACACACCCAGAGCAGGACAGTGAGAAAGTGTGCATATGAGTCTGGGTTTTTTTTTTTACTATTAGCTGGAGCCTTTCGCCTGAGTTTTCTTTTACTTTTCTCTCTTCCTAAAATTCCATGCCCTTCTCTGCAGGCAGTGACCAGTGAGAGGTTAACGGTTACCAACCTGTACACTTACTCCATTCTGCATAGTATGGCAGGGAAGCCTGGGCAGGGAAGGCAGAGGCTGAGAGCTGGCTGCGGTTTTGCCATGACCCGTGAGTCCAGTGTGCAGGGCAGGGGCGAGGGTGACAGCCTGCAACACAGGCAGTGTCTGCCACTGTCTGCCCTGGGCTAATCTGGAGAGACTTTCTTACCCAGAGACACTTCTACCACTTGCTTTGTGCTGCCAGGATTTTTGCCACTCAGCTGTTTCTTTCTTTCTTTTGCCACTTGTTACAATACTCTAGTTTCTGGGCCTAAGTAGATAAAAAATAGCAAAAACTGGAGATCATAACAGCATCCACCTTTGACATCAGCCTGAGTGCCCATCATTAAACTTGATTTTTAGATGAAGCTTACCTTAAACTTATCACTTCACTTTTGTTGAATAATTCTCATTTAATTCACATCATGGTCTGCAAGAAATGTGTGTCAGTTGGTGACTGGTGCCAAGCCCCCTTTCTTCTTGACTATGTGTTCTACTAGAGTGGCCACAGAAGCCCCATTACTGTGTAGTGTAAGAAGCCTAGGGCTGCCCTACTTCTGCCTGCCATCTCTGGACTTCTGGTGTGAGGGTGTAATGCTTGCCATCTAGGAAACATGAGCATCTGGAAAGTGAGTGAGGTGCTGATGTAGGCTCTAGTGTTGCCCTGCTGCAGAAGCAGCCCTGGGAAGGGGACTATTGGGACCTGTATCCAGGAAACAGAGGCTCCGTTAGGCCACTACTGGTTTCATGGCAGCCAAGTGTATTCTCAGATGACCTGAATGACTTGCTTGAGGCAAAGTGCTTAACATTATAGCTAAGTCTCAATTGCTCCAATCCAATATTTGGCATACCTACACAAGCACCAGAGTACTCTACCTTTTGTTCCTGAAAGAAAAGGTCAGGATGCGTGCCCACTCTTGGCCTGGTGCCTCTGGGTCAAAGGCCTCAGTGCATGAAGTACACAGGTTTTTTTCTTAGGTGAGTTGTTAAAGCAGTTTAGTTCATAAGGTGACTTCCTCAGACTGTTCTAGGGGTAGGTAACACATGCAGCCTGGTCTCCTACAGGAATGTCCTTCATCTCTCAGCCTAAACCACAATCCCTGATCTGATATCCCCAGAGGAGAGCCAGCAGTCAGTGTGACCCTCCATCAAGAAGGAACATCTCACTGTTCTCAACACTTGATGTGACTAAGGCAGGGAATGTGGCACAGCATTTTATCAAGGTTCAGAAAGCTATTGGTCAAGCAAAATTTTCTAGGTAAACCCTTAAACTCAGTTAATGAGAACTCTCATTCTTCAGGCCAAGTGTTCAGGGAGTAGACTTGCCTGAACCTCTTCTTGCCTTTCTGCCATTTTGCTAGCATGCAGAGTTGACAAAAGGTCAGAACTTAAGAAAAAACAGCATTCCTGCCACATGGTGTCAGGCCCCTTGTACACACCTCTTTTCAGTTCATGCTGTCCTCTTCTAGGACAGGCCACTGCCATTACTGCCTAAGCACTCTTTGAAAACTAGAGTAGGTGTCTTTTTGTTCAAGACACATGAGGCTACTACCAGCTAACCTTTGCTGTGAGCTTACATCCAGTGAGTCATTTAATTCGCAGACAACCCTCTGAGGTAGGTCACTGTTATCGTCTTCATCTCTATCATTGGAGTGTGTAACTAAGGAATGTGGACCTTGTTCTATTGTCTCAAACTGGGATGCAGAGGGGCTGGGACCTGATAGGGGTAGCCTTCTGTATGATGCTGCCTAGGGATTTCTGGCCTTGTGCTTTCATGAAAATAAAAAGTGTTATCCACTGATGTGACTGTCACGCTGGTCTGCCTTCTTGGGGTGCTGGTTGGGTCTTGCCCACCCCTGTATGAATTCTGGGATGCAGAATCAATGGGTGAACATGGGAAGCCACTTGAGTCACTTTTCTCTGGCTGGTAAGAGGGCTGAGAAGGCATGAAAAGGGGATATTCCACATCTTTCCTTCTTCCCTCCTCCAATGCTTCTATTCAGGATACAAACTCTGTCCTGTTCTCAAGCCTGTCCCTACCACTTGGCTCAGCCTGGGCCTGGAAGAGGCACAGAGCTGGTGCATGAGTGGATCACTCATGGATTCTCTAAAGTCACTGATCTAGACTAGGTGTTGAGCATGATGGTGTGGGAACATGCAGGCGGGAAGACTGTCCCGGCCTCCCAGACTTGCCGTCTGGNATGGTGTGGGAACATGCAGGCGGAAAGACTGTCCCGGCCTCCCAGACTTGCCGTCTGGCCTCAGAGGTAAGCCATCCATAAAGCACAGTGCTGGGGGCAGTGGGAGTCAAGCTTGGGAGTGGCAAGGGCTCAGGTGAGGGAGCAGCCACTCCAAGACTAAGGAGGAGGGGCATCTGAGAGACATTTTGAAAATCCCCCCTCTTCCTTCCCATGTTGACAAGTGCTGTGTCTTGGGGTCAGTTCTTTCTTTTAGAGAAGGACTAGGAAGAGCTCATGATTCTGCCACCCCAGGCCAGGGTACAGTTGCCAGGTCAGAAGATGCTTCTGTTGGGGCTTACCAGTGGATGCCTTCCCTAAGCAAGAAGCTAAGACATGACCCAGTCTTAGAGTACATGGAGCAGGCTGACCTGACCACAGGGAATCCTGGAGATCTGGAATGTCACAGCTGGCAGAAACCTTAGAAACCAAAGCACCTACCTTCTCATCTTAGGCTGTCATCTCTGCACAAGATTGGGAGTCGCCTGACCTTCTAAGTGTCTGATCGCCTCATACACTGTTCCCCAGAAAGTATATTCTAAATAAGTAAATTCTAAATAAGTATTTTTTGACTAACTGGCCAATAAAATAAAGAAAGTCCCATATTTGTCTAGTGACTAGGGGCAGCCTGGTAAGATGGGAGGAGCTGAACAGTGACTTAGGAAACCCAAAGTCCTGGTCCTGGGTCTGCCATGAGGGAACCTTAGTGTTCAGGCCAGATGGTCCTCTTTTGAGCTATGTTAAAAATGGGGTAAAAGAATGGAATAATGGTGAATGGAGGAATTTCAAGCTCTGTTAATCTGGACAGGCAAACAGGTAAGGCAGGGCCAGGCTCTGGGGTTGCACTTTGTGGGGAGCCTCAGTACTTGCATGTGCCAAGTGTTTATGCCTCTTCTTTGCTTTGGGTTTGGGCTACAGGAATATAAGACCTTCATGTGTCTCTTCCCCCAACCTCCATCAGATTTGACAACTACCACTGTCTGCAAGCTCCAGGGAACTCAGGCGGACACAAGCCTGAGTTATCCTTGTTTTCACCTCTGTCAGAATTCATACAAACCACAACGTGAACAGTCCAGCACAGTGCAGATGGTACCACACTTCTGTGATTAGAAAAAAGATAGTGCTCTGGCTTCCATGGTATGACTTAAATGTCAAGATTTCTTTCACCAGAGGAGATCCAATGACATTCTGGAAACTGTGTGAAATTTGATTCTACCTCCCCAAAGAGCTGCCATTATCTCCAGTGGGGACAGTTCCAATGAAGCCCCTTGGAAGAATATAAGTGCCCTACAAAGCAATTCTATCTAGCACAGACCTTTCATCCTGCTTAGGCTAGTATCTTGGGCAGCCAATTCTTGGCCTCGTGCCTCCATGTCTAAGTTGAAAAATGTAGATAATACCTTGACAATTCCTCAATGATTGCTATGTGGATAATTCACCAATATGTTCATAATAATAACAATAATTTCAACAAGGAAAAGCATGTGCTGAGATTTTCTGTATCTGGCACTATTCTGCATTATTTCATTTATTGCACATTACCTGCATTGGTTAATTTACTCTTACAGTTGTTCAATGAAGAAGTTATTAGGATTATGACTATTTTACATATTAAAAACACTAAGGCTTGGAGAGGCTAAATAATCTACTCAGAACCACACAGCTGGTGGTTAAGGTGGGCTTTGAATCCAGTATCCAATATATCTTGTGTCAGGCTAATCATTGTTAGATGATATTCTGTCCCTAAAGAATTTACAATAAATGGAAGAAATGTGCATACCTATAAATAGCACTTTTTTTAAAAAAGGAAAGAAAGAAAGAAGAAAATGGAAGTATTTTCAACCAAATACAGCTTACTGTAAGTTCAGGGCACTGCTCTACTATTGTAGGGACAGAAAGACATGATACCATACCTCACTCATTGTGAGGGTTACAGGAGAATTCCCCAGTAACAGAAGGCAGGTTAAGAAGAAAAGAACAACAGGTTTATTTAATCACACTTTTAAGTGACAAAGGAACATTGAGAAATGGAGACCCATGGGCCAATAGCTGTGGTGGCAGACTTAGGCACGTGTGATGCAGTAGCTGCTCATTATCACTGGAAGTTCTTAAGGACTCATCATCTACAGGAGAATGCATTTTTACACCTAGGTTCAGTGAAGAATGGAGAACTGGGTAAAAATGTGAGTGAACCAAAATATATATGATCTAAGGTACTAGAGTGAAGTGGGGAATCCCAGAAAAGCCTGCCTGCTTAAAATCTTCTTGGCATTTTGGATATTATTCCTTCCTTCTACATATGGGACAGCGCCCCCTGAAACGAGCGTTTTAATGTTCTATTGTGTAAGGTAAGTCACAGAATTTCTTTGTGGTCAGCTCTTAAAGAAAGATCAAGTTAGAGTAATTTTTTAGTTTATATAAGCTGAAGAGGTTTCTGATTTCTATGCTTATGGGTGGGCGTGTAGGGGAGGTAGGAGACAGAGGGTTATATATCAGAAAGACTTGTTTTTGGGGTTCATCCAACGACCTCCGGTTCAAAGTACTCAGCATGCCAAAGTGCCATACTCTGCAGTACTGTTTCTCCTGAGCCCCAAAACTACAAATGTTTCAATAGTTTGTAATATACCTTACATATTTAGAGATACACACACAAATTTTGTACCTGTTTATATGTGCACAGATATGTCTGATATAAAATTTGGTAACATGATTGTTCAAAGACTTCCCCCTTCCCTCCCTCCACTGGGCAAAGTGAACCTTCTAACCCTGTAATTTTCTATTCTATTTTTAATTCCAGTGTACGCTGCTCACACTCGTTGGCCAGACAAATTCCTTTGCTCTTGTGATGCAGATGTAGGCTCAAGACTAAGGATAGAGGAAGTGGGAGGGGCAAACTTGGGCAGCAAAGGTTAAGACAATTTGCATAATACAGGCAGGATGGACAAGAGATGGAAGGAGCGGAAAGGGAGATGGGGGAGGGGAGAAAGGAAGTGGAGAAGAGATGGAGGGAGAGGCAGGAGAGGAAAGGGAAGGAGATCTTATCTCAAAATGAAACAATAAATAGTCAAAGAGGGCTGGAAATGTATCTCAGTGGTAGAACACTTGCCTAGTATGTTCAAGGCTATGGATTTAATCCCCAGCAAGGGGTGGGAAAAAGAGCGGCCATGGATCTGAGCCACAGGGACTGTAGAGGGTTATACACCAAGGGTATATACATATGAATTTTGTGGTGTATAGCCCTGTGCAAGTCACTTGGCCTCTTTGTGCCTCACTTTTTTCACTTACAATGCGGAGATAACAGCACTACACAAGTAGTTGTTAGGGCTAAATGACTTAAACATTAAATAATATTTATTTAATAACGATGGGAATTGTTTAAAACAGAACCTGGGACATAAAAGCCGGAAGCTGCCTCTATCCTGGAGCCATCAATTCATGGGGCCTCAATTTTCTGCGTGCATCTACTCACTGGTCACTCCCACGCAGAAGTACATGAGGTTTGAAAGCAGACTCACTGGACAGCCAGACCTCAGACAGCAGACAGCTGTACACTGCCTCCAGACTTTGTGCCTGAACTTTCTCCTTGTTCCTACTCTCCAGGCAGGTAACATGAGTGTTTCGGTTTCTTGCTCCTCACACTTAGGCCCCCTTTATTGCTTTCTGCCACTCTGGAATGCACTTTCTTTCTTGACCTCTCACCTAGACTCCCACAC
Organism: Octomys mimax; assembly: GCA_002564305.1. Taxonomy (NCBI): domain Eukaryota; kingdom Metazoa; phylum Chordata; class Mammalia; order Rodentia; family Octodontidae; genus Octomys; species Octomys mimax. Next base: position 7,131 of record NDGM011101100.1, on the reverse strand, counting down.
CTTCCGCATGGCCTAGTGCAGTCACTCTCTAACCTGCTCCCCTTGGCATGTGCCATTAGAAGACTTGTCTAAAATCTTATTTTCATTCTACTCCTTTCCAGTTCCTACTGCTAATAGGACAAATCCGAATTCCCTTGCATACATTCCATGGTCCCCTAAGCCTGGCTCTATGGAGTCTTCAGTTTAGCTGCGCTATACTCACATCTCCTGCTGTTCTGGCTGAGGGATGCCAATGACAATCTCCTTTGGGTCACTACCGCTGCCTTTACTCAGGGCTCTCCTGCAGCTTCAGGCACTTTCCTTTCCCAGACCTGTACCTGTCCAACTGTACTTATGCCTCAAGGATGGTTTCAGCCTCCCTTCCCCTAAAAAGTTTCCCAGATCACTGCATGGCAAGGCTGTGTTCATTCAGCCAGTGATCCTCATCATCAGAAGGGATGTCCAGCACCTCAGAGGCCTTGATTCATATGCCTCTGGCCTTTTGCACAGGATTTGGCACAAGTCTCCATAGCAGAGGTACTGAACAATCACCATAGGATCCTTTAGTGATGAAATTTCCTTTTTTTTTCTCTGAGAACTGAGGAAGTAAAAATGTTATTCCATCTAAGGGATATGTTTCAAAGACCTGCTATGTTCTGATCATTATGCTGTTTGTAGGGGTATAGAGGTGATCCAAAGATGATGACCCAGGCCTTGATCAGAAAGATCTTAAATATGAAGGGTTCTTATTCTAGCCTCCCTTGGTGGGCTTTAAGTGGCCTGGAAATCCCTAAAGTTGTCAGCAAAATTTCCTAGATAAGTGCTATTGCACTTTTTTTCTGGGGAAGAAGCTGTTTTCTGGTGGCTTTTATTAGCTACTTCAAGGAATTCTAACTATACTACAGTGCAAGGCTCATGGCTCTAAGGACAGACATCCACACAATCCATTCATATACCAGTGCATAGCATAAGTGTTTAAAGGAGAGAAAGCACTGTACTGTTTCTCTGACTTGGGGGTGGGGAGTGGATTGGAAGAGAGGATGTTGTGAGCAGTTCCATGAATAAGGGAAGCAGAAAAGAGTGAAGGCTGACAGCAGGTCTAGCAAAGGCCTGAGACAGAAAAGCAAGGAGGATTTTTGAATGCCCTTCTGTAGGAAGGGCTCAAAGCTGGCTGGTCCCACATAGGCACTGGGTATGGGGCTAAGCCTGAGTAGGAGGGGGTCTTTTCGTTAGAGACCCAGACACCAATCTGAGTGGCTACTGCATGGAGTGGTTCACAACAACCAAATGAAAGATCTAGGTGGACAGAGCCTGGGAAAGTAAGAGGAACAATAATTTGGAGGCCCAGCTCTGAGGCCAGGGCATTGGGCAGCAACAACTGGCCCACTGAGGTAGCCCACACTTAAGAAAGCTTCACCTTCTTCCAATCACCTGGCTCACTCCAGCCTCAGGGCTCCTTGGAAAACTTTTATCTGCTTCCCACTCCCTCTTACCTTGTCTTACTTTCTACCCAGTCCTAGTCATCATGTGAGGCTATGCAGTCACCTACTTGAAGACTTGTTTGCTGTCTGTCTTTCTGCAGAAGAGCTCACTGAGGATAAGGAAAAGAGGAAAAGAATCTTGGCTTCCCACAGCTGACCCATGCCAGCAGGCCCTTGACACCCCTACTATGCTCCCAGGCCTGTGTGTCCACTATCAACAGAGGAGGATCAGTGCCACCCTGGCCAACCCAGCTTCATGTCAGCTACTCCTGAGAAAGCCCTTTTCCAGTTTCCAGGCTTGCTTCAACTTGAGTCTTGAACTTCACTCATTTCTCTGCTCCTCCCTGTGAGGAGCAGAGAATAGGGAAGAGGTGCACATGAGCTGGGAGGCCCTGTACACCTGTACTGACAAGGTACCACTTGCTGTAACAGGATTCTACTGAGATGGCTGGGCTCTCCAGGGAGTCCTATGTGTTTTCCTTCTTCCCTTCTATTGCCTTCCCACTTTCCTATCTGAAGACTGTCTTGCTGGGAAAAATCTCACCAAGAAGAGACAGCCAGAGAAGAGCCTGCTTCCCAGAAGCTCTACTACATAACCCTTAATATATCAGACTCCTAGAAATTCCCAAGTAATCATCTTTCTATTCAGAATAAAGTGGGAAAAAATCCCACAGAACAGTTAATGTTTTCTAAAATGGAAGGAGAAAAGCATTTCATTCACACCTGTCTTTTCTGAGTTTTACTCATGGCAGGAGACTCTGGGAAGCAAGAGCTGGCAGGGATCTCCAGTGCCACATGTATACGGGGTGTGTTGCTAGCCTTGCCTGTCATCTGGTTAAGTGACACTTGAGGGGAAGAGAAACCAAAGGCCTATGGCCTGCACCATGTCTGAAGGTCACATTAGGCACCAACTGCTCTTGGCCCCAGTGTCTGCATTAACTTAGAATGAATTAATATAGGTAAAGGGCTTGGCAATAAGTAGTACTCCATACACCACAGCCATTTTACTTTGACTGTTGCTTTCACTGTGAGGCAAATGAGACTGTGTGTTCCCTGGGCCAATGCTGATGATCTGGATGTCTCTGGAATGTCTACTTTCTCCATACACTACTCCTGCCATGCCTGCTTCTATATCCTCAGCACCAAGCTCACTGGAAGCCCACAGTGAATGCTTAACAGAAGTAAGACTTAAAGAATGACTGGCACCTCTGCTTGCCTTCCTCCTTTCACAGCCCTCCTTCCACTGACCAGAGCCAAAACCAGTGCCCTGAAGAGCAAGTGTTTCTACCTCAGGCTCTTGGGAAGAAGACAATAGACAGTCGGTCAGGCCTCTGTTAGCATCCCCCCAACATGTCCTAGACCAGCCTGAACATAATTCCAGCTACTCAATTTCCTACAAACCTGGAGGACCCAGTGCCTGAACCAAAGTGACTCTACCTTATGGAATTACAATTTTGTGCATAAAATACTAAATTTTACATTTAAAGTTGTCTGTCACAGATGATTTATCAGGTGCACAGAGGCTATGATAGCTTTGCTCTGTAAGGGAGATGAATTTTAATATATCTATCTATATATACACTAAAATTCATATATTTATCTATATATGTGTATATATGTGTATATTATCTATCTATTTATCTATCTAGCTACATGCACTGCACAGTAACCAGGGAAAGATACCACCCAAAATCTCCAATGCAGGCCCCGGTGTTTGCTGTGAGGCCATCCCCTGTCCCTTTTCATGGCTCTGGAGAGGATTGTGGGATTCTGTATCACAACAGCTTATGAAGTACTGCTTCTAGATCAAGTTCTCTAAGACATTTTCTCTTCTCCCTTGTGGGTCTCCCCTTCCTTTCCTTTACTGTGTTGGTGTAGCTGCACAGTTCAGCCTTTCCATGAATAACAAACATGTGTGAATAAGATAGATTTTTGTATACTTAACCCATTTGTCACTTGTGAGATACCCAGAAACTTGATCATAACTCAATCCCTGTTCTAGGACACTGAATCCTATGGGAAGGAGTCTCAGATCTGCCTGGGAGAGGCTGCAAGCACACACCTTTGTGTGATATACAGGAGAGTGCGTCAAGTCAAATGGTGTCCCCCATCCCCAGAAGGCAAAGGCTATCCTAAGGAGGGGAGAAAGTAGTTAGCTGAGGTGAATTTGATCCAGCAAATACTTTTCTGCTCAGGTTAATTATCTGAGGATGGGTACATAGCCCATATTGTGGGGGCCTATTAGTCTTGGAGTTTTGCTGCTGCTGGCTTTGCAGATGACCCTGGTATGGAAGTTTGCCTCTCATGGCAGTCCCTGTGTTTACATGGTGGATTAGCACAATGATTTATGTTGGTGATGGCTGCCATGTAGCTCTAATATGGAGCAGAGTCTCTTCTTGCTCCTTTGAGGAGCCTGGTATTATTAGAAGGAAGCAGTGGGGTTACAGAGGCAGTTCCTCTCCTCCTTATGCTTCTGAGCTCAGGGATCTGCTTACCTTTTTCTCCTTGTCACCATATTCGATGCCCAAAGTATCCATGGCCCGGACAATGGCTGCCAGAGATTGAATGGTGTTGCTGTAGACCACAGGCTTGTACTGCTTCACGTCTTCTCCGGAGAAGCCATCTTCATGGATGATCCTGGGGAAAAACCATACATGCCACACCTGATGAGTGCACTGTCCTGTCCTCACTCACTGTGGCGAATACTAGGCACTGAAAGCCCTAGCACCACACCTCCAGTTTCCTTGGGTGAGGGTGAGTGCCCCCTGGGAGGAATTATGGGGCTGCTGCAGGAGTGCCGTATAATGTGAAAGAATACAACCTATCTGAATTACTAAAAGATAATCTGAGAAATAGAATATTGAGGAAAAAAACCAGCTTGTCGTGCTCACTATATACAATGAAAGAAAAGAGATGCTGATAAGTATTTTAAGTATTTGAAAGTACTTAGAATAGGAGGAGCAAACAATGAGTGCTCAGTATTTGTTAGCCACTGATATTTCAGGCAAAGCTCAGGGTCGTAAGTATGTACTTGGGCATACTGCTGAAGATCCTTGCAAGAAGTCTGCAAATGAATAATCTATTTTCTCTTTACAGAAAACCCAGTGGTTATTAATGAATGTAGGATGAGTTGCTTAAAATGAAAAAATAACCATTGTCATTGTCAATAGAAAAGTCAACAGAAGATGTTTCCCTTCTGTAATTCCTGGCTGGGATTTAATCACCAAGTCACCTTTATTTTGCTAGATCTCAGCAGTGGTGCAGTGGCCATGAAAAGGTCAACACAGTTCTCAGAGGGTACGTGGCCCTCACTGGTGGACCCTTAACACATACTCATTGCTGATAAGGATCCGAATAAGACAAAAAGCTAGAAAAGGAAAATCATGTCAAAGTTGTGAAGAATCCCTTTACAACTGAAGTCCTTGAGAAAGAGCAAATAAAATTTAAGACTAATACTTAACATTAATTGTTCCTCAATAAACTGTAAACTCTTCTATGTCAACACTTTTCAGCAAGATGGGATGCTATGGGTAACAGGCATGTCAGTACAGCTGCTGATCCCTTGCTTCCACCTCACGACCCCTCTTCTTTCTTTCATCATGGTCAGAGCAGGAGAACGTTGCTAACAATCATTTTTTTTAAAAAAGAAAAAACCCCAGCTTTATTGAGCTATAATTTACATATTATACTATACTATCTGCCAATACTAAGTATTATAATTCAATGCTATCCATACCCAGGGATCTCATTATCAACTCAGAACTACACTGAACCAATCATTGGATTAATTTAATAGTTACACACCCTTAATCTCAGCATCATGCACGCTGGATCTAGCCATCTTGGAAAAGTCCCACCTATAATCTCATGAGGCTTGTGGGGGAGAGAATCTTAATACAAGCCATAACAAAGGGACCCAGTAGGTGTTTACCAGACCGCAGTGCAGGCAGAACAGCCAAGCAGAACTCTGTGGCTCACTGAGATGCAGAGAAAAGAATCAGAGTTCAGAGGGTTGAGGCAGATGGCTTTGGAGAGAAAACTGCAGAGAGCGCTCTAGGCATCTATCTGCTTACGCCCATCTGAGTTTTTGGCAAGTAGTTGAGACTCCTAGTTGAGCACAGAAATGGCACCAATGAAAGAGGGAGCTGCAGGGAGCTTACAGGTTGAACGCGTTCTAGAGCTCCCTTGTACTGGAGATGGGCACGTTCTAGCCAGAGCAGACTGTCCTTGCAGTCTGCATTTGGCACAGACCCCAGATGGCTCATGCCATGGTATAGGGCTAAATTAGCCCCAGGGCTCTGAGAACTGTCCTAACAATGCTGAAAAACAAGCCTGGAAAAAAAAAAAAATCAAGCTGACCCACAAGCAATTTAACTGCTTGATAGAATAATGTCAGCACTCTTTAAATGGATGTGACAAAAGCCAGGCAGTCAACAGGATGTGCAAATATCATTGTCCAGTGAAAAATTCCTAGATATTCAGAGCAGCAGGAAAGTGACCCCTATGTAGGAGAAAAATTAGTCAACAGAAGTCAGAGATGTGACAGAGATGATTAACAAAGCATCTACTTTAGCCAGGATGGTGGCACACACCTGTAATCCCAGCACTCAGGAGGAAAAGGCAGGAGGATTATCAGTTCATACTATAGAAATGATCCCTGAAAGTATAGCTTTTGGGATTACCAGTCCCATGCCAGTATAGGGTACATGAAGACTTCAAGGCCACCCTGGACCATGTAGTGAGATCCTATTTCAAAAACCTGAGAAATTAAAGGATACCAAGAATCTAATTAGGAAAGAAATGGCATATATAGAAAGAGATGATATACAGTAGATGAAATAAAAATTTCACTGGATGATTAAAAGAAGATTAGACACATAGAAAATTGGTCAACTTGAAGCTGTAGCAAGAAAAACTATTCCAATAGAGGCAAGAAGAGGAAGAGGGCTGAAAACATACTAAATAAATTATATATATATATAATTTATTATATATATTGCCCTGGTGCCTGTTAGGCTTCCTTATACCTAGGCTGGGACTCTCACTTTTCACTTTTCCCTCCTATGATTAATCTTTATGCTCACCTAACAAGGTACAAAGGGTACATTCTTTTATGATGTCCAATTGACAAAAGAGGAAACCAAGGTTGTGTGAAATTAAATAACTGGCCAATGTCTCTCAATGGGTTAGTGGTAGAGCCTGGAATAGAACCCAGGTCTCCAAGTTCATAGTCCTGTCTACCACACCTCAAGCCAGACACTGGACTAGGCCTGGCAGGTGTCACCCTGGTGCCTGGTGTCAGCTGAGGTGGCTCCAAGTAAAGCCATTCCAATTGAGGTTTGCAGAAATGGTGCAATTTGGGTAAAACTGCTCAAGACATGATTATTAGTCTTGTAACTTATTCAAGCTGGTTAATATTAACTTAAAACTGGGCTCATTGTGTCAGAGTAGAATTTTATATCTTCGTTCTTTCCCCAAAATAAAAAGCACTCACTCAAGACTAGAAAATTCAGGCCATACAGAAAAGAAGAAACACTGTTCATAATTTCACTATGCAGAGAAAAACATTGAATATTTTAGTGTAAAATCTTCCATGTCATTTTTAAAATATATTTATTTTTTATTGAGAAATAAATATGAATGAGACAGTTTCACAGATGATTAATAGGAC
>NDGM011101098.1:0-10116 GCA_002564305.1 Octomys mimax | reverse complement strand
AAAAAAAAAAAAAAAAAAAAAGGTGAGTAGCCACACAGAAAAATGTTCAACATCAGTAGTTATCAAGAAAATACAAATCAAAACCACAATGAGATTCCATTACTTGTGTACTAGATTATCTAAAATTACAAAGATGGGCAATGCCAGTACCAAGTTTTGTCACAACAGGGAAGAACTAACACTCTTGTATGTTTCTGACAAGAAGACAAAATTCTGAAAAATGAAACATATACTTTTTTTTGTGTGGTATTGGGGATTGAACTCAGGACCCTGTGCTTGCCAGGCAAGTGCTTATTCTACTGAGCTATCTCCCTGGGCTCATAAACATGTACTTTTATGTGCCTCAACATCTTTATTCTTCTGTATTTTCTCAGGAGAAAAGAAAATACGTAGGCCTCCAATTTTGCATGTCAATAGCATCTTTATTCACAACTGATGCAAACTAGAAAGAATATAGTGTTATGAATAACAGATTAACCTCTTCTCATGCAAAAATACTATCCAGCAATAAAAAATGCAATGTTAATTCACACAACACATGGTTGAATCTCAAGAAGTGCAATAGCAAGTGAAAGAACTCAAATATAAACACACCAAAAGCCACACAGTGGATGACAAGATGTGTGTGGTGTGCTGGATAAGTAACACTGTAGGAATCGGAGCCAAGTTGGTCATCAAGGTGGGAACCGAGGGACATGCACTTACCACAGGGACATGAAGCAAATCCTGAGATTCTTAAAATAATGTCTTGACAGTCGTAGCATCTTCATAATTCTGTATGCATGAAGCCTCTTCCCAATACATATCTAAAATGGATTTTTAAAAAATATATAAATTATGCTTCAGTAATGCTAAGAAAAGAGAACTACTGAGAGAAAGGGGGCCTGTTATGAGTGTGGGGGCCCTACAGTATTATCCAGCATGTGGAAGCTATTTTGAAATCACAAGGATATTTTATACAATGTCTGAAATCATACTTCAAGAGAGTGAAGCTTAGGAATGTCTGTAGCATTAGAGCTTGGAGAGCCAAGAGAATGGAAGGCGCAGACTTGGGGATTGCTGGTGTGTCTTCTATGGGCAAATATCACTGGTGCAGTGAAGTGTTGGAGCATTCTTATTCATCCATCCTTCTGAGCTCTGGGTTATGTTCCTTCAAAAATGAAGATGCCAATGTCCTTGTTTGGAGGTCCCTGATGCTTTGCACTTCTGTACTGCACACGACTGCTTCCAAGACAGTCATAGAAGGAGGAATGGCCTCGGCTGTCAGGGAGGCCACAAGGGGCCAGTGACCAGTAAGGATGTGGTGTGTGGGGTGATGGTGGATTTTGCAGCGCCATCAGACGTGAGTAGGAAGATGTGGGAATCACCCAAGACTACCCTATCGATCCTTGTGAGTAACTGGGGAAAAACATTAGCAATAATCAAATGCTGGGGATGACCTATAGCCTGGACCACTGGTGTTTTATCACTTGCAAGAGGAGCCTGGTGCTGAGCAGAGTTTTGGCTAGAGTCAGGATTTGAATGTATCTATTTGGAGTAAGTAGAATCAAACCTCCCATCCCAGTTCTCTGATCACTTCTCAACCAGCAAACAAAGGATTCTTTCTTTTTCCTTTATCAGTCCCCCTCCTGTTGACACTTCTTTGAGGAGACAGCAGGATCTGTGACAAACCAGATGTGGGAATCCACCAAGTCAATGAACTTTGGGATTCCACTGTCAGGATGTCAGTCTCTGACACCTCGAAGCCAGCTGATGCCTTGATCAGTTGAACAATAAATTGCAAGAGCCCAATGCTCCATCCCAGTGTTTGCTCATCTAAGGTGAGCTCTCAACTTGAAACCCTTCTCATTCACCCAAAGCAAATAAAAAGATGTTTTAATATATTTTCTTCTGAAAGCAGAAGAAAAAAATATATACATTTCTTCTGGAATTTTGCCATTGTGGGGTTGGAATGGTGAGAAAAACAGGTGCCTCCAGTGGGGCCACTGGTCCTTCCATCTGTCAATGTGTCTGTATTCTTTGGTTTTTTAAGTAGTGGCTCAAATTGCATGAGCTACAAGGTAAGTTCAACAGATCAATGCCCCCCTGCAAGATGCCCAAATCTGAACCTGAAGAAACTTTGAATATGTTATTCTACGTGATAAAAGGAACTTTGAATATAATGATTAAATTCAGAATCTTTAGATGGACAGATTATCCTGGATTTTGAGGAAGCTCAGTGAAATTCTTATGAGATGGAGGCAGGACGATAACAGATACAGAAAGGCTGATATGCTGTCTTTAAGTATCACATATTTTATTGAGAAACATTTATACAGAATGCACAGTGTGCTGGGAAGTGTGTGGAGTGGGAAGGGGCTGCTTTCATCTTCACAGGACAAGGGAAAAGATGAGCCAGTGGTACGCATAGCAAGGGCTCACCGGGGCTTGGGAACCAAGGGGGTTAGAGTTATTTTTATGAACTTCTCTTCCACTTCACTACATTAGCATTTAATCCACTGAAGTTTTGTGTTGTGTTAATCCTTTTTCATCTCACCCAAGGGCATCTGTATGCCTATAATTTGTTTCCAGATACAATATCACATTGCATATTAAGAAATAATAATAGATGGCCATGTTGACTTGTTAGATACATATTGTATCATAAAATGTAGACCATAAGACTGATGCTCATATGAAGCCAAGGAGCAGTTTTATATCCTAAGGCAAGATGGGAATAGAACTACTTTTGACCAGGCTAATAAATCCTACTTTATCTATAGTACTACTTCTTTTAATCTGTCTGCTGTAGATATTGACTATAGTGAGTAAAAAATTCTATTTTTTCAGAAGTATACAGCTGAACTCACAGTGAGAGATTTCTTATTACCATTATTTCCTGGACTTCTACACAGCCTTGAGCAGACTCATAGTTTAGTTTAACAAATCTTTGAATTTTGCTTTATGTTGTCTGAAGATTGAGTCTAGAAAGCCTGTCTCGGTCTAATTCAGTTCTGTGAAGCTTCTGGTCCTCACTGACTGGGAAACATCTTTCTGGGCCCAGTGAGGCTCTCACAGGCTGCACTCAGAAGAAAGGTATTTTCCAGAGTGTGTTTTCCTCATACCTATGACCGGGGAATGAGGCAGAGTTTGTAGGATGGTGGAATGCTGCCAAAGCCAACTGTGATAGGTTTGAGGTCAATATCCTTTGGCTCCACAAGAGACTTCAGATTAAAATGCTGTAGAATGGCAGTCAAAAGAAGAAACAACTCCATGCGTGCCAGGCCTTCTCCAACACACACCCGTTTTCCTAGAAGTAACAATGGCATTGATGAAACAGAGGCCCAGGGAGACAACGTTCTGAACAATGAGCTAGCAGGGAGAAGGGCAGGAGGAGGCTGTGAGGAAACTCTGTCCTAAAGCAGGATTTACTCTTCTGACCTACTGAAGGAAATAGAAAACCTATTAAGGAACAGGAAGAAAAATGGTCTCTGTCCAGTGAAGAATATGCCATGCAGTGCCTTGCAGGAAGGAAGTGGGGCCAGGTTAGAAGTCAAAGCATGAAAGCTGGATATTTTACCACATTGCCTGTAGGATCTTCCTTCAACAGGACCTGAAGTGAAGCTCTGGGGAAGCCCTGAGAAGGGGCCAAGTGTTTCAGTAGGTCCACTGAGTCACATCCTAGGATAGCTCTGATGCTTCCCATAATGAGTTCTAGTCACCAAAGATCAGAATCTGTTTAGTGACCCTTGTTTAAAGTCATGGTTGATTAGATAACATAACGTTTGTTTTTGACATACTGAGTATTGAACCTACTGCCTGACTCCCTTTTTCTAATTTTTATTTGGAGATAGGATTTCATTGACTAAGTTGCACTGGCTAGCTTTGATCTTGCCATTGTCTTGCCTTGTCTTCTAGTAACAAGGTTTAGAGACTTCCACTAAACTCTGTTAAAGTAGAAACATAGTTTAACAGTGAAGGAGACAAAATGTCCCTCTGAAAAAGTAACATCTACAACAACTCATCTTCTGGACATTTGGCAAAAATGTCATTTAACTTCTCTGAATAAGCAGGAGCACTCTTGGGTCACATTTTAACTAGAGGTGATGAATGTGCTGGTTCTGGAATGTTGGTACATGGCAGAAGATGCATGGAGTCAAAGGGACAAAGGAGGAGTTACCTAGGCTGGGTTTTGTCTCTGAACTCTGCTTACCTGCAGAAAAGGCCTTGAAGTAGTCACTGTACTTGAACTTGCCATTTTCGTTGAGAAAGTGCTCGGGTCTGAACTGCTCTGGGTCTGAGAATTCTTGTTCGTCATACAGAAGGGAGTCCAGGGTTGGAATGACAACTGTGCCCTGGGGGAAGCAGAGGTGTTTCCATCAATCAAGTTACCAAAACATGGTCTTTCACCTGGGTACATTAGTGAAGAAGGCTGTGTGAATTTTACATGACACAGCAGAGTATTTTTCTAGTTGAAAAAGTTGTTTAGGTAAGGACTAAATAGAAAACAGTCAGCAGTCAGGTCTAAATGGAAGAAAAAACCCTAAACTTTTCACAGGATGGACCTCATAACTCATTGCTGCAGACATTAGTTTCTGCTGTTGAAATTTACTACTAATTCCAGGTGCCATCAGAGGAGGGACCTTTCTAGAATTCCTCTATGTTTTTGGTCCTAGGTCCATGTTAGAACTGCCCGGGGAGCAGTACTCTGCAGGATGGAGGGCTGACTTAGCCCAGCCATCTAGCCACATCTGACAAAGAAGGTCCCTGTCCTGCTCTTGGCAGATGAAGTGATAGGCTGACAGGATGGTACCCACAGTGTGTTTCAGCTCATGTCTGACCTTGGGGATGAAGTATCCTTGGAGCATGGTGTCTTGGGTTGCCTCATGGGGAAGGTTGGAGGGCACGAGGTTGATGAATCGCTGAATCTCATGTACTACAGCATCCATGTAGGGCATTTCTAGCCTGTCCTTGACAGCAGGGATGCGTGTTGGCCCAATCACCCTGTCAATTTCTTCATGAAGTTTTTCTGCCAACATAAGTGAAATCAATTTGAAGGGCTGACCCAAAACTAGACATTTACCTATCATCCACCCATATATCTAATTACCCCTTCATCTCTCCACCAACACTATGTACCTGCCCACCTATCTACTCATCTATTACTTACCTATTCGCCAATCACCCATTCCTTTAACCATCCACCCCTCCATCCAACCATCAATCCATCTTTACATCTATTTAATCACTTTTCCATTCCTTCATCAAACTCACCCAGAAGATGTTCATGGAGCATACTAAGTAGTGCTTAAGATACCCAAGATCCTTTGAATTATTGGGTAAATTACCAACAATTGTCAATAAGAACTAAATTTAGTGAGATTATATACAGTCTACAGAATGCTTGGTATGTATTATCTTAGCTGCTGATGGGTTATACAGTTCTCTTCATGTCAAGGAGTGAGAATAAGAAAAGGGTCTTGGAAATATTTTCTTGGAGAGAAATCCTTGCATTAATGATTATCCCAGGTGGCCTTATTATATATTTTTTTGAAAGTATGAAGAGAAATGATAGAATGGAATTACACATGTACAATCTACTTGAAGTCTTAATCAAAGCTTTCTATGACAGAGGTAATAGTATCCTTTGGTAAGTTTCTTAACTTGTGTTTGATATTTCCTAGGGACTTTATCATCTTATGAGCGACAAAAGCTAATTGTAAAAAGGTACGTATAGCACGGTACCAAGGTAAAATATTAAATCATGTAGAACAGTAATATGACTTGTACATTGCAATTTAGTTAATATTAAATATGCATAGTCCCATATGGGGGTGACACAGGACTATCAAAACATTGCCATTTCTGCAGAGGGACAGGTAAGATGGTATGAAGCTATGAGGTTTTATCTGACTGTTACCTATTTTTTTTTTCTTGAGAGTTCTGAAGTAAATATTGCAAAATGCTAATTCATGCTAACTTTGGCAGTGGATATATATTTACTTTATCTTTGTTTATATCAGATTTCTCATAATTATTCATTAAAAGATTTTTGAGTACACCACCCTAGTACTAGGTGGTCAAAAGCCTTTACACCCCTTGCACATCTATACAGCATAGCGGGACATTGTCTTTGGGCTTGTATTTCACCATTCACACTTCTGTGCAATGGAAGAAGCAAGGACTTTGCCAGTAGAAGGACTGGAGACCAAGGCCTTACCTTGGCTGCTCATGCATTCACATTTTTTGGGAAGAAAATGCTTCATATTCTACATCAAGTTTCATGAATTGAAAAGCATGAAGACACTGCATACTGAAGGGGGCCATCATGCCCAGGACTTGAGGACAGCCAGGTTATTATCAGCAGTAGGGATGGTTCTGGTGGTATGCTCTGGGCCCTGCTGTGGGCCCAGGCCAGTGAGTGGCAGGAGCTCCAGGGCTCACTTTTTTGTTTGGCAGCTTGGTTCCATCACTCTGTTTACATTTGACTGCTCTCTCGTGTTGTGACTTCATGGCACAGGTAAGGCCCTGACCCTCTCTACAGCAGGCTAAGGCCACCATGGCACCTCCAGACACTGACTTTTACCTGCCCAGGTGCTTCCAGTAGCCTTGAGGAGGGAGTATGGTGGCTCCAGAGCAAGAGGTTTTTTCTCTTTGGGTTCTTCTTTAATTTCCATTGGGCAAGATACCCCAGGAGGATCCCTAGCCTTTCTCCTGACTGCCACAACCCTAGATGACTAACACCCTCAGAGGCAACTGGAACATCACTTTCATTAGCATGAATAAGTTACTTAGACAGTAGAATGCACCTCCACTTCAGTGTGGGTGACCTTTTTCTGTACCCTGGTGGGTATGGGTTCAAAGTTACCAGGTGCTGTGCATTTACAAAGCCCTCAAAGCAGTTTATCCTGCAATCCCATAGCACCCCAGGTTTACAAGCATCTGCAGACTGAAGCCTAACATGCACAAGGCTGGCCATGCAGTGAGACTCAACAATGCCACATGGGCGTCTTGCTTATCATTTATGTACCTTCAATCTCTGGATACTTCATGAGAATCAGAAGGCCATATCTCAGTGTAGTGCTGGTAGTCTCCGTTCCCGCAAAGAACAAGTCAGCCAAGGTGACAGAAATATTTTCCATGGTGTACATAGGAGGCTTGCCGTTGTGTTTCTCCTTCAAAGTTGGAGACAGACAGGGACCTGATGAGAAGTTGTCTTTGGGTAGCTGAGAAGGGAACCCCTACTGCCCTTCATGATGGAGGAGCTAGGGTAAAAGAGACAGTGCAACCAGGACTCAAGCATCTCTACCTCCTACGTAGGAGGTAGGCTCTTAGGAAAACAGGCTCTCAGGAAATGGGTTGGGCACTAGCAGAGATCCTTATCCAGCCTGCCAGACTCTGCCTTTGCCAACAGTGCCAGAGTAATCCTTCTGCCCTGAGGCTGGAGCCTTTGGGCTGATCAGTGAAGAGAGGCAGGGAGGGACTAAACTGATGGCTGGGTTTCCAGACAGTCTAGGAAGCTGTCCAGCAGACATCAGCATGGAAATCACATGTTTTCAGGCCATAGCCAAAGGAAAGGAATAGAAGCCTCGCCAATTTGAGTAATAGGAAAGATCCTAGGGGAAGGTAGATAAGGGTGGGGAAGGTTGGGGATTCCTGAAAACCAGACACAACTGGGGAATAAGTAGAAACAAGGAATGGTGAGGGCTTCTCAGATAAGATGGGATTGCCAAAGGGCTACAGCCCCGCCTGCCTAGAGGGAGCTGAAATGAGAGCCTCATGCTCAGCCCACTCATCCTTGTGCCTCCAGGTCTGAAGAATGGAGGGAGGTGATTGTGCTTAAGCCTAGTGTGTTTGGGTAAGAACACAGTAGGTAGTCTGGACACCAGGTAGTGGATCTTCACATGAGTGTGAGAAGCACATGCACCCACTCGTCCCAGTGAGCCCATCTCGCATAGCGGACTGTGGATACCTTCTCCATTTCTGCAAGCAGGCAGTCAGTGACGTCCCGAGAGCAACTGAGGTCCAGTGACTGAAGGTTTTCTTTAGCTCTTTCTAAAGCATACATTTTTATTTCAGACACATTTTTCATTATTTTCCTGTGGCTTCCAGGCATGTAGCGTAGGTAGTTTGAAAAATTATTGTAAAGCTGAGGAGAGAATTATATTACTATTTTTTCATGATGTAGCATAAGTTTTGTGTGCTCAAGTAATAACTCCCAAACTTGAATTATGACTGCCATGATTATATTATTTAGAATATTTGGGACCCGAACTCTTCTGGAGGGAATTCTTGGAGGCAGTGTACTTTCAGTGGCAAAAATCTGCACACATGGGTTGATACTGTTTGCAGTTAAAAATTTAGGGCCTCACCTGCAGCCAGGGAGTACTGAGTAGGTAAAAATCCTCATTGAACAAGCTCATGAGCCTCAGAGCTGTCTTGTCATTGTAGGCAAAACGCCTATGGAAGAGGATGTCGGCTATGACGTTGAAGGGAGCACAGCCGAGGAGAAAGGTGGGGTCAAAGGGCTTGCCTGGAAAACAGGTAAAATGTCAGCATCCATATGGGGTGAAGAGTGTGCTCACGATCACCAAACCTTTCGCCATCTACAACTCAGTCTCCTGTAAGTCTTTGTCAGTTCCTATGGGAACATATTCTAAAAATTTAACAGAACAAGAGTACACATTTCAGTCCCTTCAGGTGTTCTTTGCTTTTCAGCGCTATCTGGGACACAGCAATCACACCAGCCCACTCTTGCTTGCCTTGGAAGCACAGCTGGAAACTCAAGTCAGGAAGACCAACATGACTGCCCCCTGCCCAGGGTCCCTTTAGGATTTTTTGGGGGGCCACTCAGGATGCCTTCAGGGCAGGTCTGGTTTAGCTTGAGGATGAGGGGATCGAACCACAGGATATTGAGCCTGACTGCTTTGTTTCAGCAAGCACTTAAACACCTGAGCTAATGGGCAGGCCCCTCAGGGTTCCTTTAGCTGCCCACTGTTTCCAGGTTGTTGAATGAAATCTGGGCGCCTAGCCAAGATTCCCCTCCCCTGTCCTCTGCCATCTGCTGGAGGATACATACCCTGGGTCTTCCTGAGCTCCTCCAGCAAGAACTGGGCCTCCCTCTGGATCCGTGCCTCATTGCCCTGTTTCCCCATCCCGTAGTCTCGAAGTATGCTCAGGGAAAATCGCCGAACATCCTTCCAGGTGGGTCCGTTATTGAAAATAATTCCTATAGAAGAGGTCGTAGCAGAGGTTACTCCAAATGCCCAGTTCTTAGAGAAAGGTGGCTGCAGTGAGAATGAGCAAGACAGGGCTATGGGGGTAGCAGGCTGGGTGTGCAGCTGTAGAGGAAGCTCGAGAGGGAGGGGGAGGGTGTGCTGGGCTTCTCTGGCACACTTGCTTCCTGCTGGATGTCTTCTTCAGGCATGTTTTCTTTGGGTTTTTACTTTCCCTAAATCTTTCTGTGTCAAATAAAACTTCAGGTGGCCACTCCAAGAAAGAATTCTCATTTCCTTCCCGCATATTGACAAAACTTTTGGGTAGCCTTTCTGTTTTCATGGATGGTAACTCTTATACTACCAACATCATAACTGAGCTCTCTGTCTTTGCAGTAGTGGCTTGATTAAGATCCAAGGATCATAGGTCTTCCAACTGCATGGACCACTGAGAAGGACAGACTCAGTACTGTTCCTTCTGTGAGCTGCTCAGTGGCTAGAGCCCTACTCTTCTGTCTCTCTTCCTAGCATGTGGCCTGCTGGATCCTCTTGCAACACAAAAGCCCTGAGATTCAGCAGATCTAAATTTTTTCTTTTATTTTTGTTCTTTTCCAGATATGAATCTGAGTCACCTTGACACTGTCCTCTTTGACTCTTCTCTGTGAAAGCCTTTAATCCATCCTTTGAGGACCAATTTACCCTGCCCAGTCTCAGCAGAAATCCTATACTCCAGGGGCCCCTTGCCTTTATCCTTCTACCTTCTGTCCTCCTTCTTTTACTTTATCCAGGGTCAATCTGAGTCATGCGAGTGTATAAAAATAGGACTTTAGGGGGTCAGGGAGATGGCTCAGTAGAATAAGCACTTTCCTGGCAAGTGCAAGGGTCTGAGTTCAATCCCTCGTTCCACCAAAAAAAAAAAAAA
>NDGM011101079.1:0-14536 GCA_002564305.1 Octomys mimax | reverse complement strand
TTTTTTTTTTTTTTTTTTTTTTTTTGAGGTTGTAGGCTTACTGCAGAATTTTAGGGGACAACGTGGCACTCAGGTTAAACATCAATGAACAGTCAGGGACAGACTCAAAGCCACGCGACGTGGGGGAAATGCCAGGTGCGGTGGCCACCCTGGGCTGGGCACTAAGCACCGTCCTGGGGACACAGCAGGCGTCGCACATGGCGCATTCACATCTGCTCGGACTCGGTAAGCCTGCGGTCACACCCTGAACCTGCCTACCGCTGCCATCGCTGCCTGGTGCCTAGAACGCAGCCACCACGCTGGGGGCCAAGGAGCCTGCGAAAGGATTACGTGCCGCGGCCACCGCCGGGCTTTGCAGACCTCGCAGAGCTGTTTCCGCGTCTGAGTTCTGGGGGAGGAACGTCCCCGACAGTTATCCGCGCCTGCACCACGGAGAGCACGTGGCATCAGTTCTCAGTGTCATATCCCCAGCTGCACTGAGGGTGGTCCCGGAGGGCACCCGAATCAGGACACGGGCTGCTCAGCTCACGGAAGGCGAGGCCATGCGCAAAAGAGCCTTCCTGCCACGCCCGAGAGCTAGCTTACAGGCTCAAAGGCCGAGGCGAGGCAGGCGTGGGCGGCGTGGCCACCCTCAGCAGCACTGCCGAGGGGACGCTGATCCCAGGGCCGGAGCACACCTCCTGCAAGTTGGATGGCCTGCTCGCCTGTGAGCTCGCGCCCTCGAGGTGGCCCTGCGGCCCCGCCGACCCCCTGGCGCCCGGTACTCACAGGGAGGATCTGGAAGTTCTTAATCTTTTGGTGATGGCACAGTGTGAGGACGAAGGCCTTTGGGTTGCTCTGACTATCACGCAGGAGGAAGAGCCTGTGGGGAGGAACGGGGCGCCTCGGTGAGGGCCTGGAGCTGCACACGCAGACGCCAGCCCTACCCGGCGCCTCGGGGTGCGGGGCGCACGCATGCCCGCAAGCCTCCCGTTGCTCTGAACACGCCCCTGCGCTCCGGCCACTGCCTGCAGCAGCTCCGGGTCCTCTTTCCCGGGGGTCTTCACGAGGTGTGATGGACAACACGGTGAAGGTCGCCACCTAGTGCCCCGCAACAGAAGGCCGCTGGGAACATGATGCTGTTATTCAGTGGGCCTGGGTGTGGCGCCGTGCGACCCTGGCACTTCCCTGAAGTCCAAATGACCATGGAAGGTCGGTGTTTGGAGTCAGGCGAGGGCACGGCGGCCGCCGTGGCAGCGCAGGCACCTGGCAGCGTAGGCACAGTGAGTCCTCACGCAGGAGGACTGCAGAGCTGCCGCAGAACTCGCGGGGATCCCGGGCAGAGCGCTGGAGGCGGGGCGGGGGCTGGGAGGGGGCCCGCTGCAGTGCAGCTTCCACTGTGGTAAGTTAAAAACCTCAAACATTCAGCACGCTGTCTGAGCACACGTCACACTCCGCGGCTGTGGCATCCATCGAGGGATGTTAGTGGAGGTGCTGGACAGCACCCGCCCCCTCCTTCTGAGGTGTCCTCCCCACCCAAAGGGACCTGGGACCCTTAGGTACAGCTGACTGCGAGGCTGGGCCTGCCTGTGCCCAGAGGCGGGCTGGGTCAGGGAACCAACACAGACCACAGAAGAGGCGCACCGGCCTTCCCTCTTACTGAGGATGGTACAACGCGGAGGTCGGTGGACACCTGAGCATGAAGGCACGTGGTCCCACCAAAGCCAGCCTCCTGACTTTCACAGCGAGGCTGTAGTTATGGCAACGGAGCCATGTTTATAATAATTTTACATGGAAATAACTGGGCATAAAGGGGCCTCATGCTGTAGCATATTCTCCAGTCGTTCATGAAAAAAATAGTAGAGAAACAAAATTGCCATGCCCTCTCTGCGGAGCACTGCTTTTCCACCTTCAAGAAATGTACGGCAGGGATCTTTTCTGTGTGTCCAATTCTTTGTTCAGGATAGCAAGAGCGTGGAAAAGATCCCCAGGGCCAGCACAACACCCCAAAACCACGGCAGCAGGGTGCACAGCCAGCCTCATCTGTCGGCCTCGGTCTTATCCCACAGCCATCATTCCCAGGAAAACAGAGGCATCACAGAGCGACAGGAGTTTGTCGGCCTCCATCTAACTGGAGGGGGGGACGCCTGTCCCTCTCTCGGTGGCACACTTCTTGCTGCTTCCTTCTGCAGAGGAAGCAAGGGGCACACAGGACCATGGGCAAGGCCCTGCCGCAGGAGCCAGGCCCATCTCCCTGCCCACCATGGTGGGGCATTGACTTGGATTCGATGGCTTACAGAGGGCAGAGAAAGCTGCCCTTCTGGGCTCAGGCAATGTGCCAGGGCTAATCATGCCCCTGCTGCTGTGACTTAACTAGTGTGAATCCTGGAATGCCCTCAAGGGCTAAAGCCCTTGACTCAGGGTGACTCAGCACCTTGTGACTCACTCCTGTCCACCTTACCAAGGGACCCAGGGCGGAGGCTGAGCGGGCGAGCGCCTCGCTGGGCACCCTGCAGCCTGAAGTCAGCTGTGCGCCCTGCTAGTGGACAGTTCAGTTGGGTAAGGACGAACAGGCCCTCTGAGACTGGGCCCTTGGGTGTCAGCACCCAAGAGGAGACACCTCAGCATTGTGGCTGGAGACAAACTAGCAAGGGCCAGGCCACCACCCTCCCCAGGGACAGACAGACACCAGCTGGACAGCGCAGTGCTCAGCACCCCTGCCTCAGTGAGCCCCGACAGCATCAGCTGCCTGAGCGGGGCAGAGCAGCCGGCCCCCACCCACTCTTGTGCCTGAGAAGGCCTGCTCTCTGCTCTCAGAGCTGGAAGTTACGGATGGGCTGACATTACACCATACACTGTCACCATAACAACGAGGGGACTGCACTTGGACCCCGCCCTGGATGGCCCAAGATGCGCTCCTTTTCATGCGTAAAAACCCCAAGGAGGGCTGGGGAGATAGCTCGGTGGCACAAGCACTTTGGCAAGCACAAGGTCCTGAGTTCGATCTCCAGTACCAAAACAATAAAAATAAAAAATAACCCAAGGAACCACCACCTCTCAGGAGCTTCTCTTTAACTCTTCCTGCCCCTAACATCCTCTTCCTTCACCACCAGGTGTACGTGTGCAGTTCTTTGCATGCCGTACACAGAAACCCGGAACCCAACTGTCGGATCTATCTGCGGTAACAGCAGCACAGAAGACAGAAAGACTGGCAGAAAGTAGACCAGTAAATAGAAATCCTAAAAATGTACTTCTAAGAAAAACGGCAGCAAAGGGATACAAAAGCTACCTTAAGCCTTTATCTTTTCCGGGAAACTTACATTTCCTAAGCATCTTAAAGACATCTTCAGCCTGCAAACTGGGCTCTGGGCCTGCGTTTTCCACCTGTAAGTTATTCCGCCTCCCACAGACCTCTGCGGCAGTGCTAACAGGCAGCAGACCTCGGCCGGACAGGCGTAAGAGGTCTGCACAGTGGCGCAGCTCGTGGGTCAGGCACCAGCAAGAACACAAAGCCCAGGTTACCCACCTGGAAGACAACCCCACGCTCCCGATCCTCAGGTCTGTCTGTGTCACGGTCTCAGTCCCTGCCTGTCTGTCTCTCTCTGTCTCAGCCTTGCCCCATCTCTTTCAGCGCACATGTTTGATGTCTGCCTAGTAAGTCCCTTTCTTTTTCTATAGTGGGAGTCAGTGAGCCTGCAACTTCACTCCATGGGGCACGTAGGTTTAGGAACCTCCTAGGACCCTCACTGCTGACAGGATGGGCGTGGGGAGGTACCCCAACTTCCCACGGGCTCTGACTTTACAGGCAGAGTCTGAAGCTTGTCCATCTGCTANGGATTACAGTGAGGACTCCGGCCTGACCCGGGCAGGGCGTCCTGCTGCTCTGCGGAGCCCACTGTCTTCATCCACCATGCACACCTCTGTCCTGCAGACCTCCTTCAAAGGCCCCATGTTGAACAGAGGCGCTGTGCCCCACAGCCCAGCACGCACGATCCCTGGAGGCAACAGCCATGACAGCAGCACCCTGCAGAGGCCCAGTGACTCCGAGGCAGCGGCAGAGTCAGGGAAGAGGCTGGGCGAGGACCTCGGTCAGAGGCTACAGACAGGACCCAGGAGGGAAAGGAGGAGAGCCCCGGCCTTTATGAAGAAGGGGGCAACAGGACAGTGTCCTCAAGGGGCACAGGGATGTCTGGTGACTCCCCTAGGGTTACACAGCCAGCACAGGAGGCGACTTCCTCTTACGGTGCATGGTAGATCCCAGCCCAGTACCCCTCTGCACTGCAAAGAGCTCTAGGTGGCTACGGTAGGACTCCCTTCTCGCCCCGTGGACTGGGCAAGCCTGCACAGCCCTGAACACCTGTGAGCCTAGAGTTTCTCCTCTCCAAAAGGAAGCTATAGCACTGCCCACCCTGAGAAGACAGAACACAGAACAGATGCAGGCTCCTTACCCGTCCACGAGACCCTGCTGTCTAATAATCCTGTGGGATTCCTCCCTGGTGATCCTGCCGTGGAACCAATGCTGGGTCCTGTGAATGACTGTGGGAGAGGACAGGGCACAGCTGCACCACGCGGCCTCCCTGGCCCGTGGCTCTGTGCCCAGCAGCAGGCGCTGCCCCGCCCCTGCCCCAGGCCCAAGCCCCCCACCCCGCCCAGGCAGCATGAGAAGCTCAGAGAGGACAGAGGTGTCCTCGTCACTACATGCAGCAACATGGGGCAGCTGGCGCGCTTACCTGTGCTCAGGGTACAAGGATGAAGGGGACTTTGGCTTCCCAGCATATTAATCCGAGCGCTTCTCTTCTGCAAAAGAAATGCCTGTGTCAGGCCGCTGAGAAGAGCGAGCTTGGCTCACAGCAGTCTGCCTGGGGCATCGCCTGCCATCCCGGAGGTGAGGAGGCCTGCGTGTCACATGGTATGCAATGCAACTCTGACTACATGGCACAAAGTGGGGGCTGAGGATGCAGCAAGCTCTCAAGGCTCGGGGACCTTCTGCTCCTTCATCAGAGGCCACGAGACAGGGAGTGCTTTCCAAGCCAGAGCCCTGGGCTCTGCCTTCTGCACAATCTTCAGATAAGGACAATGTGAAAGGTGGTGGGATGCGGGACTGGGGCTGGGGCTTTCCCGGGGGGAGCTTTGGTACGGGTGCCTGTCGGCGTCCTTCAAGGCCAGGGCAGCCACAGCCAGCTCACCAGCAGGGGCATCTCAGCCCGTGAGTCAAAGCAGGCACAGGGCTTTGCTTCTCCACTGCCTTTCTGCAGGGCCAGCAATGGCTGCCTGGGTGCTGAAGTGGGGGGACCCCCAGGACTGCTGCCACAGCAGCTCCAGCCCTCTCCAGAGCTGCTCTTCCTGGCTAGACCAAGCCAGCAGCGCACCTGCCACGCAGCCCGTCCAGGCTTACCCGCCAGGCATGGGCCTCTTCCACGGCAGCGCTCTGGGCTTCAGCCGGGTTGTTGATCACTCTTCCTGTCTGCCCAGAGAAATCCATTGCCACCAGAGAGTTCTCAGAGACGCTGCGCTGGAATGGGAAAACCACGAATTCTTGAGGTGCAGGGGTCAGCCATGCAGCCCACTCGGGGCTCAGGGTTTTCCCCCCACAGCATTTGCTGGGATTCGGTCTGGAAGTCACTGGTTCAGATTGCAAATCCCGCAGCTGGAAGGTGCTGTGCTTGGCACAGCTTGGGGTTTCGTGAGGCAGCAGCAGGAACGCTCCCTGGCTTCTCATGCAAAGGCTGCTTATGGGGCCTCTTGGCGCCAGCTGGACGTGGGCCCTGCGGGCCTTCCCTGGCTCCTCACCTGCACTGAGGCCCACCTGGGCCGAGGAGACAGCGGGGAGCTGCACGCTCACCCGCATAGCACACCCTCACCTGGGCTCCAAGGCAGGACCCTGCCTGAGACCTCACCCGCCATCTCAGGATGTGCAAAGCCCGCAGCAACTCTGGGAAGCAGGGGGCCACACTAGGGACACACAAAGAGGGCTTCGAGTCTCTAAAGTCTCACCAGGGACTTTCAGCACAATGGTCAGCGCCCTAGGGCCCCTTGCTAAGGACCCGAGCAGAAAGGCAAATCTTGGAAGCCAGAGCTGCTCTGGACAGTTCTGAGCTTGTAAAGAGCCCCGTTTTCCAGCAGCCATGAGTGCTTGTGCAGGGAGGGTACATGTGAAGCTACCGAAGTCCCCCTGCAGGCACGTGTGCTGCTGAGTGTGTGCAAGCCATCCACTTGGAAACCGGAAGGCTGAGTCCCACCGGCTTCCCCACATTGTGTGTGTCTTTCCCTCTCTTGACCACGACACGTGGACACGGGATGTCCATAAGCCATGTGGCTGGCAGTGGGAAGGCACTTGGCTGTGGGTGGAAGGTCGTGGCTGTACTTACCACCGGAGTGGAGAAGGGAGAAAGCGCGGTTTTTCTCTCCACAGGGACACAGTAGTTCTGGTAGAGAAGCATCCCATACTGTGGGAGAAAGGCCAGTCAGTGCAGGAAGCAAGGGATGCCCGTGTCCGGACATGGCAGACACCACAGCTGGCGCAGAGCAGGGGCAGAGCTGTCAGCGGCCCCTGTGGACCAAGGCACACCCAGAACTGTGCTCTCATCTTGGCTCTGCCCGTTTCCTTGGAAAGGCAGGAGGGAAGTCCCTGGGACGGGAGAATTTCCTCAGCGAGCGCTGCCTCCAGCCCAGTACTATCCTGAGTGCTTCAGGGTATCACTTAATCCTCCCCCACTTACAAGCTACACCTATGATTGTCCTCACATCATAGAGACTGTCAGGAAAGGCACAGAAGGTAAAGCAAGTATCCCACAGACGTGGGAAAGTAAGGGTGCAGGTCTCAGATGCACGAACCTGTTCTAATAGTGCCCCTGTGATGGTTTAGATCTAAATGTCCCCCAAAGCCTCCCGTGTGTGGCAGGAGACTGCAGCTGTGCCCATCCATGGCTTGGTGAGCTCGGGGCTGCCCGAAGGGTGGAGGCGGTCCCTGGGGCATGCCCGGTAGGGTGCCTCACTCTCAATCCCAGCCCCTCCCTGCTCTCTGCTGTTGGCCACCATGGGGCGGCAGGACAACTCCCACCCCTCTCTGTGCCACTTCCGGCTTGGAGCCAGCTGGCCAGGACCAAAGCTGAGAACCAGAGTGAACGTCTAGCTCCAGCTGGGGGTGTCAGCAACTTTGTTATGGTGCTGAGAAGCCGTCAGGCACCAGGCTCCCGGCTCAGCCAGCCTTGCAGTCTGTGTGCTATTCATCTCGGTGACAGGGACTCACACATGTCTCAGCCAACACTGTCTAAGCACCAGCTTGAGCCACGTGCTTGGAAGATGCAAGTTTAAAAAGGCACAAGGAAAGAAAATGAAGTTGTGAGGTGGGTGCGTCTTCCCCTGACACTTCTGCAGGGACACCAGCTCGGCTCTGGCTCTCGGCTCTATGGTTACAGGCCATTTCCGAAGTAAAAACCTTCACAGTGAGGTGAAATGGCCTGTGCACTAAAAGTGTATAAGAATTGCCACACTCCCCTGGGAAGAGTGAGAATAGGTCAGGAGAAATATTCCAAGTGGCACTGTCACTGTGATGGCGTGGCAATGGGACCCACACCACAGCCGAGGCAAGACCAGTCCTGCGCCTGCAGACCACTGCACTGAGGGTGGGTAGCCTATTTTCCTTGTAAGGCGGCCTGCCTCTGGTACTACACTAGAGTAACAAAATGCAGACAAGCCAAATGTGGCGTAATGCTCCTGTCATCCCGCATTCTGGGAGGCTGAGGCAGGAGGATCTCAAGCTCCACCCCAGCCTGGGCAACTTACTAAGGCCCTGACTCACAATGAAAAACAAAACTGGTGCATTGTCACTCAACATGAAGTCCCCGGGTTTAATCCTCAGCGCTACAGATAGCAGCAGCAAAAGGCACACCGCCACTTCCTGTAACACAGTCGTTCTCAGCCAGGGGCAGTGCCTCGGTCTCCAGCCCCAGGGACCTGCAACAAGGTCCGGAGGCATCTGTGGCTGACTCAGCCGCCTATGGGTGCTGCCGATGGTGCACAAGGGCCCCCTCCAGCAGAGCTGCCGCTCGCAAGAGCTAGTGTGCTGAGGCCCAGGGCCTGGCTCCGCTCCTGCTAGCGCGAGGCCCTCTAGTGGCTCCCCAGAGCTTTGGAGAAGGACACGCTCTGTGACTAGCCTGTGTACCTTGAGGAGCCTGAAGGCCGTCATCCAGCAGGCACGGCCATGTTCGTCCTCGGCACACAGCAGTCTCAGCTCCTTGGGGTCGTTCCTGACCTTGTTTGGCTGCAGGTCAGAGAGAATCCGGTCAGCACAGTGAGGCGGAAGGCCCCCAGCTGGTGTCACCACACAAGGACGCGGCGGGGGCCCGCAGCGCCTGTGTGACAGGCCTGGTGGCAGCTGCAGTCCCCCAGCTGAAGCCAGAGCCATCTCAGCTGGGGAGGGGCAGTGGGAACTCAGAGTGAATCATCCTAAGCTGCTTTCTGTGGGACAGCAGCCTCGGGAGTGACAGAATGAAAGACCCCGAAGTCACCCTGGGGGGAGGGGCTGGGCGCCACTCAAAGGGCCCTGGGTTGGGGAGCCTGTGGGGCACAGTGTGCACTCCAATGGCCCCGCCTGTGAGCCCAGGGCCACCTGTGGAGACAGAGGTGGCAGGCGGCCTGCAGCAGGGTCCAGGTGTGCCAGCTCCTGTGGCCATAGACATGGTGGGTTTTGGCAGGCACAGGGCTGTGCTAAGGGTTAGGCTGTTGCAGTTGTGACCTGCTGGGCAGCCACATGAAGTCCCAATGTGGCCCTTACCTTGGGCACCTGCACAAGCACTACCGTACCGGGATGAAGAGCAGGGCTCTGCACACTCAGAAGCATGCACACACGTGCCTGCATGGACACATGTGTGTGCTGTGCTTTGTCAGCCCACACACACGTATGTGTACCACTGCATGCTTTCGTTCACGTGCATTTAGAGGGCAGGCGGTGCCGTGCTCACTCCTGCATGGCTGCACTTGTGGCCAAAGCCACAGACGCTGTCAGCCACTCACTGCCCCACGGCGACAACCAGGGGTCTTCCTGCCTGGCCAGTCCCCTCTGCTTGCTGCTGCAGCTGAGCTGCAGCCTGGCCCAGCCCCCCTCCCGCCCGGGTCGCAAGGTGCGGGCCCAAAGGAACTCCAGGAACACCTCGTCAAGGACACACATCAATGCTCTTCCAGGAACAGAACAGCCCAGGGCGGGCCTGCACGCCTGGTAAAAATACAAGAAACAGCAGGGCGGTGTGCTGCCACCCCTGGTTATCCCACACTCTGGGAAATCAGCAAGGTCCTGTCTCAAAGTCCCAAACAGTAAGGGCCGGGCTGTGACTCTGGGCAAAGGCCCTGGGCCCAGCCCCAGAGCTACAGAGCACAAATGGCCGGGAGCCACCATCCAGCAGCCAGGCCCGCGTTGGCCTGGGGCACACACCTTGATGCAGAGCCCGCAGTCGGTAGGAGCGCCATACAGCTTCTTCCCGGAGATGACATAGAAGACGGTGCTGTCCTCCAGGTCCGCCAGCAGCTGCAGGTGTCTGGGCTCCTGCGGAAATGGGCCAGGTGTGAGCAGGGCGCCTCCCGGAGCAGCAAAGCCCGATGCTCCAGTGCCTCAGAGCAAGGGGCACCTGTGCATTTACAGGCCACCTTCCGACTGCCAGCTCAGAGGCTGCATGCACCTGAGGCATGAGCCAGCAGACCCCCACTCTCCAACTCCCAGGCACGAGGTGCTGCAGCAAGGCCCACACGTGGCCTCCCATGGGGAAGCGGGCAGCCGCGGGGCTCTGGCTCCTCAGCAGGTTCCTGGGGCCCGTGCTAGGCATGGCCCGGAGGGCCTGGTCCCCGCTTCCCCTTTCTCCTGCCTTCCTGGGTGGTCACCTTTCCCTCCCCTCTGCCCTCCTGTTCCTGCCTGGGAGCCGGCCAACCATGAGCGGAGCCCGGAGCCAAAGCCAACCTCTCCTTTAGGCTGCTGTGCTCAGCGCTGCTCCGGGTGGAGCCTGACTAACGCACCTGCCCCTCCCTCCCAGCCACCCCAGCCAAGCCTGCTTCCTGTTCAGGACCACAAACCGTTCCTGGCTTTGGCCTGGACTGAATGCCAAGGAGGCCAGGAAGCAGGGTGGGAAGGTGGAAAAGTCCCCTGCCGTGTCCCTCTCAGGACGACGCCCTTCTCCCTGCCTCCAGCCCGTCTTCAAAGGCAGTGCTCATCTGGGTGCAAGGAGGTGGGTGCCCAGCGCACGGAGTGAAATGCGGGAGCCTGGCGAGGTCCGCGCGTCACCAGCCTGCGGTTAAGCTCTGCAGCTCTTCTCACTGGGCACGAGCACAACCCGCTGCCGGCTGCAGACACATCTGCCACAGCCAGCTGACACCCTCACAGCCAGCTCGCACCCCAACTTCTGATCCTGAAAGCCAAGCCAGTGGGGGTGCAGTGGGGTGCGGCCTGGGGTCTCTGCATGAGCCCCTGCTGTTTTCTGCCTTCTCTGCTCAGAGCTCCATCCTACACAAGCCCGTCAATAAGCCCTGTTGGCTGGCCGGAGGCCGCAGGGCCCCTGACCAGGAAGTGGTCCCTGAGCCTGCCCCACCTCAAGGCTGAGGACAGAAACCCACCTTGGAGATGCCCTTGGTGGAGAAGTACAGGCCAGACCGCCTCAGGCACACATACATCCTCTTCCACGATTTCCTCCCGAGGTCCTTCACGTACAGGTAGCCTTGAATTTCGGGGCAGCTATTGACATTCAGAAAATTCTAGGGAAGGGTAAATTGTTTAAAAATTCATATGTTAGTATAAAATAATTAAAATAAATATGGTCACGTGCACAGCTGAGATTTTTCCAGATCACTAAAATGCTCTCTGCCTGGCTCTGTTTCAGTCAGTCAGAGAGTTCTCCACGTTCCACGGCTGGAGCCCAGCGAAACTGCTCTGGACAGGACATGGTCTGTCCTGAGACCCGGGCAAGCAGACGGCACTGGCCACCATCCATGAAAACACACACACATTTCCTTATGTGAGGGGACAGCGAAGGGCTTCGCTGCCACGAAGCAGCTGGCTTGACTTCCTAAGTACACCCCGACTTCTGGCCGCCCCGAGCCCCACACAGTGCCCAGCCCGTGTGAGAAAGAACGCGTCCTCTCTGAGCCTCTTAAGCTGCCTCCTATGTGCTCAGTACCTGTAAAATCTGGGTCTGGCCCCCGTTGGACTGTTGGCACCAAGTGACCATTTGGTCTGGGAAGAAGGTCTGAGGAAAAACCAAAGTGTGGAAGGTTAGCGTCAAAGTGCGTTGGGGAGGGGGCACAGAGTAAATGCACCCCGAAGCATGATGGTCTATGTTTGCATGTTAAACCTTTCGATTCCCACATGGTGGGGACACCTACTTCAACGCGTGCTCAGCTGTGTCACCTGCAAGATGCACTCTAGGGATGCCTACCAGGCTTCCTACAGCCAGAGTCCCAGTTTGGTGGCAGGAGACAGAGCTCCTGAGCCACCGGTGGGCACCGCCGTGCAATAAGGCCCTTTCTGCCAAGGGACCCCGAGTGACCTGCAACGTGTCTTCCTTCTTAAGGAGAGAGCGGCTAACTTGGCAGAGCCCTAAGCGGACAGGCGCAAGGGCCGCCGAGTTCTGAGGTCCCCGGTCAATGTGTGTCACAGGACAAGCAGCTCTTCAAAATTCAAGAGGCAAGAAAAACCGAGGGGGCAACAGTGCCCCAGGCAGCCCTTCCCTGTGGAGCCACAAGACTCATTTGCAGAGAATGAGGAGCACTTTTTTCCTCCAAGTATCTGACCAATTTGTTCCAATTTAAGAACTTTGCAAGTGCAACAGACGGATGGCTAAAGAAAACGTGGTATTTATGCATCACAGAGTATTGCTCAGCTACAAAGAGGCTGTGCATGACTCATTCATAGGAAAATGCACATCCCTCGAGGCCGTAATGTTAAGGGAAATTAGGTAGACTCAGGCGCTCAGCCGCCACACGGTGGCTCTTACGTGAAGAACCCAGATTATAGATCAATTAAAGAGCTGGGTAAACGGCAGGCAATAGGAAGTGGGGAGACAGATCTGCAGAAGGGAAGGGACGGGCGGCGGAGCTGGGAGGGAGGGAGCGGGCGGAGGCAGACGCAGCAGGCGGGGTGCGTGCGCCTATGCCATACCACCGCGAGGGTGGTCAGTATGCACGGGACATGCAGACCAGAAAAATCAGTTTTGAGAGCTTTCCAAAGAGCCCGAAAAGCCTGGCTGCTCCAGGCCCCCATTACAGTTTGAGGAAGGTCAGTCCCCTCGAAGGCGGCCACGGTGACACCTTGCCAAGTGGCAGGGCCTGTTCTGAGTGAGGACCCTCCGTTCCACAGCCACCTTGGCCCCCGGCCCCTGGCCTGCCCCACAGCCCCATCGGCGATGCCCTCATCTGATTCTGCTACTGCGCAGCACCCCGACCCAGAACCGGAGAGCGGACACTCACCATCGGATTCTTGAAAAACTCGTATTTGCCGTAGTTCTTCCTGAATAAGAACCTGCCTTCGTTTGCCATGGTGCTCTCCACCTGGACCACCACCTCGTGGTCCTCCAAGCACCGCTCTGCAGGGGAAAGTGCCCCCTGAGACGGGAGGGAGGAGACACAGCGGCCACGCGCCATGTCCACCCACACAAATGGGGGGAGTCCGGGAGCTACACTGTGTTTAAGTCGCCCTTTCATCTGCAGTCCAGCGCCTGAGGGACCTCACGACGCATCAGCCACTGAATTCAGACCCACTAGACTTCTACAGCCTGTCTGTCACATTGGGTGCCCCTGAGATGTGTAGGGGAAGGTCCCCCGCCATAGCACGTGGGGCCCCTTGGGAAGCGGGGCAGGAGGGAAGCCACTGCAGGAGGAGGAGGGAGGCAGAGCAGAAGGAGTTGGCATGGGGCACGAGGCAGCACAAGGGCACCTGTGGTCCGCCGGGGACAGCGCAGCCACACACGGGATGGGGGCGGCACACCTCCGAGGGCCCGCACCCGGCGGCTCCCTACCTAATCCCAACTGCGGGTGGTGCTCCACGATTGTCCAGCTGTTGTCATCCACGCAGTGGCTTCTGTGAACCAGAAGCTGGCACAGGTCCCTGGCCGTCATGTCTGTCAGAATCTCCACCACCTTGCCAGTCCCATCTTCAGTAAAGATTTTAAGATCCTGCAACACACAAAGGAGACACGTGGATGACCAGGGCTGCCTTCCCAGAAACAGACGTAAAAGCGGCCCAGCTGCGGGAGTGGACCCCTCAGTGGTCCTCACTGCCCTCTGTGCCCCCATGCCTGCCTCTCAGGGGCAGGTGGGCAGGCCAACAATACCACACCCTTCAAACCTCTGGGGGAAACACCCCCACCGCCGAGCAAGAGCACACGGTCCTCCAGGCACAGCAGGTGTCTCGGGGCACAAGTGACTCCTGACCAGCCGTAAAGCCAGCACAGCAGCCACAGGGCTCTTGCCAGGATGCCTGTCCCCACCCTAACACCTGCTCGCCTCCCTGCCGCCCCACCCGCCCCCAACCCGAGTGGAGGAGTGGGGTACATTAGGGGTACATGAACACAGAAGTACTAGCGCAGAAGCCAACTGAAGCGGCAAAGGAGGAACAGGCCAGGAAAGGGCTCAGCCCTTCTGCCCCAAAGCCCGATCGGACCTGGGGAACTGGACAGCTCCAGGCACAGGCCGGAGGGCTCCCGGAGGACCCTGACAGCCTCTCTAGCTTTGACAGTGGTGGGGATGCGAGTATTTGAAAATCTTACCTCCACTGCATGAAAAAAACAACCAGAAGGACAAGATGGCATTCTACACAGTGTCTGCCCGCTGCCGAGAAGCTTGCCTGCACCCGCTCGCTGCCCACTGTCTGGCAGGCTGGGCTCCCTGTCACGGGCACGGCTGCCAATCCCCACTGGCTGCGCTCTGACCACCCCATGCCTCTGCCACCACCTGGCTGCCCCACACTTGCCCCTCGGGTCATAAATCAAGTTGCCCCAGCAGCCAGCCCCGTCCTCCCGGCTGATGCAATCGCCTACACCCTCCTCTCCCACTCTCCTCCAGGCACCTGGGTCTCAGCACAGATCTGAGCCAGTTGGCCGGAAAAATCCCGGCTCCTTGCTCTCTCTGAGCAGCACGAACCCAGCCGGCGCACTTGTGTTCTCGGGGTCCACCTCAACCTCCGACTCATCTGTGCTCCCCGAAGGGCCGACATCCAGGCAGCAGCAGAGCTGGCACCGCAGCCAGCCAGGCTCTGTGAGTCAGCATGGAGTGACCCATCCCTGTGTGTGCCTCGAGCCCAGGTCGGACAGCCGCAGGTCCCTGCTGGACAGCCGTTGCTCACAGGGTGTGGGCTGGCAGGAGCTGGCCAGGGCACCCACGGTCACCTGGTCGGTGGCTTTGGTGGCAGTGCTCTGCAGCAGGCCTCGCTGCTGCCTCCACCCACAGACAGGCTCAGGGAGCCATGTCACCGAATCCCAGAGACCTCCTGACTGGGTGGTGAGCCTCCCCGAAGGGCTCAGTGACAAGCCCCTTGTAAAAATAGACCAGGGGCCCGTTTCAGCCTCCCCGCCCCCAGCCG
>NDGM011101074.1:0-11218 GCA_002564305.1 Octomys mimax | reverse complement strand
TAATCCCAGCTCTTGGGAAGCTGTAAACAGGTGGATCACTAGGAGTCTGATCTAGTAGTGAGAATCTGATCCTCCTGTAGACCCTTCCCTAAAAAAAAATAAAATTAAAAATAAAATAAAGTTGGAAAAACTGTATGCACTGTTACCATAGTTACATAAACAAACAATTGGAATTTCTGTCTCTAATTTTCACCAACAAAATTAGGGTTAGGATTGTTTTGATAAAATATATATTCTCACAATTGGTGAATTAATTTAAATTTTCATCTGACACCTAATATTAAGAGACCACCTCTCCTATTGGCTTTCTCCCTCTTGCGATGTTCTTTCTCATGTTGGCATTTTAAGATATGGCTTGTTTATGCCCCCTTAGTGACCTCTGATTTAATTTCAATATGAAGAGTCCCCTAAGCAGTCTCTTTTGGAACCAAAGATAATGTTCTCATTCTATGATAGCACCTCTCAATCTGTGTTGAAATTATTTGTTATAAATTTGATTTTTTAGTAGCATATGTGCCTAAGACAGTTTCTATCACTTCAATAAAGCCAACAGGGATGTTTAACTAAAATTGTTCCCCAACCTCCTGTGCTTCCACTGCTATCCTGTGAAACCTTTATTGAGAGTACATGCAATCACCCACAGGACACGTGTGCTAGGCAATAGACATTGACGCAATACTTATGCAAATACAAGGAAGATAAAGTGAAATATTTTGTCTTTCGTATTGCCTTTCAACAATTTACTTAATTATTTTATTAATATTTTGTTTAATGGCTGGGGAGATAAATCAGCAATCTAAGTGCCTGTTTG
The DNA here is from genome assembly GCA_002564305.1 of Octomys mimax. NCBI lineage: Eukaryota > Metazoa > Chordata > Mammalia > Rodentia > Octodontidae > Octomys > Octomys mimax. The sequence goes on along the minus strand of NDGM011101074.1, from coordinate 10,407 downwards.
GCTAGCACGAGGACCTGGGTTCGATTCCTGATAATGCATTCCATGGCAGCTCTGTACCCTGCTGGCCACCAAGCCTGGGCATAGTGGTGCATGCCTGTAATCCAAGTGCTAGGGAGGCTGAAACAGGGGATCACTAGCAGGCCAAGCTACATAATTAAAACCTATATCAAGTAAAAAATAAATAAATGATTTATTTCTCTTTTAACTGGGTGTTTTCTCAAAAATCACTAAAAATATCATGCCATAGTAATATATGTGCACCCATGTTTACAGGAGCATACTTTGTCATAAGTAAATCATGGAAATAGCCAAAGTGCCCATCAACTGAGGAACATATGAAAATATGTGCCATTTTTATGCAATGGGGTATTACTCAGCTATAAAGAAAACAAACTTGAGGCCTGTATATTTAAGTGAATGCAACTAGAGGTTATCCTTATAAGTGAAATAAATGAGAACCGCACGTGTAAATATTGTATTGTCAACCTATTGTAAGAACCTGAAAGAATTAATAAAACCTGTAAGATGTGATACAGTAAAACAGAAAGAAACTGAATATGAAGATTAAATAATGAAGATGAAGGAAAGGAGAAAAGATAGGGAAAAATGGTAGGGGGAAAATCATGCAAGTGTATGTATATATAAGATGGCTGAGATGACTGTACTAATAATTTCCATAAGATTTTTATATCATTTATTGTTTAGAATTTTCCTTTTGATTAACTCTGTAAGTTGATATCTGCAATCCAAGCAACTACATCGAGGATAGCAATGTGCAATGCAAAAGCCATGGTTGAATACCTGTCATCTTGGTCTTCTAAAAGTGTACCATTTCTATTGTCTTGTCAATTATTATTATACTCTCTTCAAAATAAAATTTTTTAAAGTAGATAATAAAAATTAAGGTTTATTGAAAGCAAACATTAATATTCAATTATTTGTCCAATCTTGCATGACTGTATATGTTAATCTGTGGAACAGATTTGATTATAAAAATAGATAATATAACAACCATTATTAAGTTGCTATTCTTGTTTTGAAAATATGTAATGTATGTTACCCTCTTTCTGTTTTTTTATCTATTTTTTTCTACTCTTCAAAATAAATAAAATAAATTTTTAAGAAATAATGCATAAAATTAAATACTTTGTTTAAGCCAAGTTTATAGTTCTATAATAATCTCTATCTCAATCATGTTTGTCAAGTAATTCTTCTCCAAAAATTGTTTTCTGGCTTTAGTTTCTGCTTTGTTTTATGAAATAGAATTATCTGAAAGAGAACATCAATTCTGATCTACAGGAGTAATCCAGTTTCTTCATGACAGAGTGGATTCTTCAGCTAAGAACATTAGCTAAGATAAAGGACAATCTCCTAGAGGGATTTTAATTCTGAATAATTTTACAATACTGGAGAAATGGGAGAACCCTTACATATCTCGTCACTTTCTTATGTATAAAGGGAAGGAATTAGATAAGGGCCTAAAGTCCAGTAGTGGAAGGAAACAACAGCTATCTGCTGTATGTACGTAAGAACAGAGCATGTAAATGCAAGAAGGCGTGATCTAATATATGGTAAATGATTACTTTTAAAATATGCTACACTAAGAGAAACTTCATCATTAATATGCCTGAAAGGAAACACCCTCGCTTTTCACGGAGTAATCTTAGTAGTCCTGTTACTTTCTGAAGCTGTCCTGGAGCTCCTGTGCTGCACTTGATAGTTGCCTTAGTTCCTGAGTCAGTTCCAAATGTTTAAATTTTATGATCATTTTGACTTTGAAGAAGAGCTTAAAGCCAGTGAGTAAGGTGGAAGAAGACAAAACATAAAGCGTTTATGCACCTATCCTAGTACTGGACTGCATGAATCAGCAGCACTCACTACCTTCTGATCCAACCTCATAAAGACACTCATAAAAGAGGGCTTCCAGACTGAAGAAGAGACCAGAACAATGGGGCAAATATGTACCAACTGAGGAGGAATATTTGAGGAGGAATAGTATCACTGTATCTCTTACTATTTAGGCATTCATCTTCAATTTGTTTACATCTTATATATGAGGCAAAAATAGGATAGACTTACAAAAAAAAATAACAAATCAATTTAAAAACTGGTCACCGCAGTACCTTTGTATTAGTAATTGAGCTATCCAGCACAGACCTTATGTGTTGGTTAATGAAAAGGAAATTTCCAGAAAAAAGCCTTCACCATTAGGCAGTTTTGCCACGGTTATAACATAGACTACAATTAACACAAATGCGGAAGGCCTGGATCAATCACTTGAGGTCACTTTTGATGCACTCAAGATATGGGAAATTTGAGGGTACTGAATGTAATACATCGTGTTGCTCTTCAGTGAGCTCATTTCTAAGTGCTGAGGGAATAAACTCCGGAAATAGTAGCAGAAATAATAATCTAGTACAATTACATAATCCAGTGATCCTGTCATTTATTATTATTACTATGTGCAATCTATGCGCTTTATGTGTATGCAACTACCATGCAGCGTGTCTGCATGTCGGCATTACCATACATACATGAGCAATGATCTATGCCATTACAATAACTACCAAGCCACCAGATGATTAGATCTTCTCAGCTGTATTATAAGGTCATGTGATCATCTGCCGTGGTTGGATCAGAGGTATCCCCACAGTCCCATGCATTAAAAGACTGACTGCCAGGATGTTGTGCTGCAGAGGTGTGGGGAATATTTAGGAAGGCAGGTTCATGGAGGAAAGTTAAATTGTGACTGTGAGCCCAAAGGAAGGGCTTGGAGTGTCTGGCCTTCTTTTCTTTCTTTTTGCTTTCCAAATACTATGAAATGATTCAACCTTGCACTGTTGCTACAATTGGTTGTACTCCCTTGTCCCAGTGCCGAAAGCAACGTGGCTCAACAACTGTGGATGGAAGCCTTAGAAATAATGAAACAAAATAAGCATTTTTTGTATTTTAGGGAAGGGTCTACAACACAGTTCTATACTTGCTATTGGTCAAAGAGAAATTCTGTAAAAGAAATTCAAATGTAGTTTGGACTAAATGAAATAAAAAGCAGCCTATAAAACATGGTTACAGGGAAAAACCATCATATTAAATGTACAAAGAGAAACAGACAGGGCTGGCATGATAATTCAGTGGATTAAAGCACCTACATAGGCAAACACAGGGGCCGGGGGTTTGATCCTTGACATGCAGGGCCGCTGAGATGACGAGTGAGACTAGGTGTGGTGGTGCACGCCTGTAATCCCAGCACTTGGGAGGCTGAAAAACAGGAGAATCACTATGAGTCTGATCTGAGTAGTGAGACCCTGTAGATATTTTACTAAAACACAAAAAAGGAAAAAAAAGATACGAAATTAATAATGCATGCACTCACACTGAAATTAGAAAAAGAAGGCAAATTAAGTAAACAAACAAGTGAAGCAAAAGAAATACCAAGCAAAAATCAATAAAACTGAGAAAGGAACACAGGAGAGAGTATCACTGAAATAAAAAGCTCAGTCTTTGAAGAGAGCAATAAAATTGATGACCTGCCATCCACGTTAGGCTGGAAAACAGAAAAGACACAAATTACCAACGTCAGAGTGAGGGAGAGATCACTACTACTGAGAGTGTGGATGCTTAATGAATATAAAATAAAAATTTCTATTTCTGGATTTGGTAGTTTGCATATAAATAAACAATTCTTTCAAAACCATAAAAGACTAAATAAAATAAGTAAGTTTACCATATTAATTAAATTACATCAACAATTAGTAACCCTATAAAACAGAAAGCACAGGACCAGATGGGCTTATTGGCAAAAAGTTATTTTTGTGCTGTACAAATTTTTTCCAAAAGTTGAGACAAGAGAAATGCTTACTAATTTATGAGATGAGAACAACATCACCATGAAACCTTAACAAAACTAACACATTACAAGGATAGAAAATCTGTAGATAAGATCATTGCTTAAAAATGATTTTAAAAAATCCTATCCTAGGGCTGGCCAAAAAGCTTACAGATTAAAGCACCTGCAAGCAGGCTCAGCGGCTGGGGATTCAATTCCTGGGTCTACCTTGCTGGGCCTTCCCCTGCGGCACACTGAGATGGCAATTGAGACTGGGCATGGTGGCACACACCTGTAATCCCAGCTCATGGGAGGCTGTAAACAGGCAGATCACTTTGAGTCTGATCTAGTAGTGAGACCCTGAACATCCTGTAGACCCTTCCCTAAAATACGAAAAAGAAAAATAATTAAACAAACTTTTAAGAACCCTATCCTGAAATATATATATAATAATAAACAGAAACAAATGTAGAAGAATAAAATGAAAAAGTATTTCAATACATTTCTGATGGCATTATTTTATTTTTTATTTCCTAAGAGCTCTTTGAATTCATAGAAAAATATAGTACAGTTGCAGTATAAATTATTAATAAGTATAAATCAAATGTTTTACAATGTACCAGCAATGAGTTAGTATAATTTTTAATATAGTTCTTAGCATAAACTTAAAATGCAATCTTTTTTTCTCTTACAACAAACACCAAATTACATAAATATAAATTTCATAAACTACTTAGGATCAGGGGCCGGGGAGATGGCTCAGTAGGATAAGCGCTTGACTGGCAAATGCAAGGATCTGAGTTCAATCCCCAGTTCTGGAAAAAAAAAAACCCTTAGAATATTTCTATAAGGAAGGTATAAAATTCTGAATAAAAAAAACAATGCAAATCTGAATGAATGGAGAATATTTCATATTTATAGGTAGCCATACTCAGTATTTTTACAATTTCAGTTTCTTGGAATGATCTAGAGAATCAGTGTAATTTTAGAAAACCATAATATCAGCAATGAAGCTTATTATTTAGTTAACATCAAGCAACTTAGAGACTGAGGCGGGAGGAAGCTACAGAGTCCATGACAGTCTGGACTACATAGCCAACTTGGACCACACAGCCAAAAAATAAAAAATAATACTTTCCTTTTACTATCCTTTTTTGAACTCACATCCCTGTGTTTGCCAGGCAAGAGCTTATTCTACTGAGCCATCTCTCTGGCCCCATTTACTAACATTTTTTCCACTATATGAACATACCAGAATTTGTTATGAATATTATGAATATTCATGTTCCAGTCTATGAATGGCCTTACACTTTAACTTATCCACATACCTAGTTGTATAATGGCTGGCTCATGTGATTGAGGCATGTTTAAACCTGGATGAGAGTACTGAACTCATTGTTCCTTTTCCTTTTTTCTCTATTTTCTCTGTACAATTTATTTTCCTTCCGATTGAATTTCTCTACTATCTCTGTCTTCCTATGAGAGGTTTTCCTCATTTCCTTAATGTTAGATGACTGTTCATAGTTCTAAGGGATATAAGAGCTGCTTGGAATTTTTATGCATATCAGTGGGGCTGCAAGCTGTAGATGCTTCTGTTAAAATTGCAGTACTTCAAGTTGGAGAGATAGCTCTGCAGTCAAAGGGCCTGCCTGGCAAGTGCAAGGACCCAGGTTAGATCTTCAGTACTGTTTACTGTAGCAAGCCCCTGTACCAAGTAAATAATTTTTTGTGGTACAGGGATTAAACCCAAGACCCTGCACTTGCTAGGCAATCACATATTCTACTGAGATATCTACCTAGCCCTGTATGTTTTATATTCTTAATCATTTAAACATGTACCTATATTCCATCCTATAAGAAAACATAAACTTATTTTTCTACTTCTAGGTTAATAACATCTATTTTGCCATATTGTCCTGGAAATAAAAGAGGAAAATGTGCATGTAAGTGTTGGGTGTACACCAGGGTCCTAACTAACAAGACATTTGTAGATGCTTTATAAAAATTTGCATTGATTAGTGACTAAAATCAACCTTTGAGTTTCAATCTCTTCGCAAAGTGTCTAAATTCTGATGCTGGACTTCTGAGAGAAAAGGGGGGTTAAACTGTGGAAGATTCCCATGTTCCAGATACATACAGTGCTAATTCCCAATATATTCCACCGACTTTTTCTCAGATTTTATTAACTCTTTCAGGTTCTTACACTAGTGAGACAATACAATGTTTGCACATGCAGGTCTGATTTATTTCACATATGAGTATGGTCTATAGTTGCATCCATTTACTTATAAAAGCCTTGAGTTTATCTTTTTTATACCTGAGTAATACATCATGTATAAAAATGCCACAACTTTTTTATCCATTCCTCAGGTGATGGGCATTTGGGTTTGTTTTCAAGGTTTAGCTATGACAAATCGTGCTGATATAAACACGAGTGTACATATTGCTGTGGTATGACATTTTCAGTTCTTCTGGAAAAATTCCCAGGAGGGGAATATCTGGGTTGAATGAGACTTCCAATCCTCTTTTATTTGAAATCTCTACACTAATTCCACAACAGTTGTACCCGGCTACACTCCCACTAACAGTAGAGAAGGGATCCATTTTCGCCACTGACCCTCAAGCATATCAGGAATTTTCTCCCATCTATTCCGTCTTCATTTCTCCTTCTCTTTCCCCCATATCTTAATCACACAATTGTAAGGAACAACAATGAAAGAACCTGTTCTAAATACATACCTTCTATTATTGCTTGTGATAAATTATTAGCAATTTGTTTGAGTCTTTTCACATGGCTTTATTTAAAGAATATTAAATTAATAATAGATCAGATAGCAAAGAATACATGCAAAAGCAAAAAGGCTAATATTTGTGATATAACAGTGCTAGATGTATGAACTATTCAACAAGATGGTTGGTAAATACACGTGGTCTAGAAATGTCCACATCTCTCTGCCTTTCCAAGTCTGTGACTACTGTAATTATTCACGTGGTTGCATTGTTCAATGATGACTTGGACACCATCCTCTGTGGTCTTCACAGCCATCCTCTGCATCTGCATGTGATATTTTATTTTTCTATTTTCTGTATCCTGAGTTTAAACAATTTCACCAAGTTATATGTGCTTTCCCTATCTGACAGCTCTGATTCAACTGACTTAGAAGTCTTTGCAATTTAACTATCGTAACAGGGCTTCCAATTCTCGATCCCGTTTCTTTGGCATCTCCCATTGACCCGCTGGGTCCCCATATTCCTCTGTGACTAGGACATTATATCTCTGCCTTCATGTAGAAAGGCTGATACATAGTATATAAATAAATGACCTCCTTGAAATCAATTTTTCGATGTGTATCATTATTGCCACATTTGCATTTTTAAATTAAGTACTCTGTTAAATGAATGGTGCGTACTGTGGACAGTAAGACACTCACATTTTTGCTGTACATGTTCCTCTGTACTCCCCCTTTGGGAAAGGCAAGTTCAGGAGAAGAATCGCAGAAATGCCTAGAAATAAGACAGTGTCGAACCTAAATCTGAACTGAGTCTTTGCCAGAGGATTGCTTGTGGGGCTCAGATAACATAGAGTAGGGGAAGCTAAGCCCTAGCTCTGGAAGGATGGCATCCCAGCAGACTGACTGCTTCATTTTGCCTAAGGCCAGCTTCTGTTCCAGAGCGCAGTCAGTTAATAGAACAATTATTTGAATGTCTCATGTCTAGCTACTTTAAGCCTAATGAACTACCTTTGGTTTCAGCTACACAATTATTGTAATACAGCATTCTCATTTGTGTAATGAAAATTAATGTACCTTTAGAACTATCAACTTTTGTTTGGGTTGGAAACCTAAATAACATAATTTCTCACAAAGAAGGTAAAATACAACTAAATCTAACCTCTAGCAAAAGTCTTTGCTTTGTTACTTTATTCTACAGTTCCTCTAAACGAACATATCCATTTTGAAACTATTGCTAACAGCTCTGATAAGATTAAATAATGGAGTTATCTGCTATGTTTGATAAGAGCCAGATAGCAAAGTTTTGAAGGAAAAATAAGTCTGGTGTGCTGTTTGAGTGTGTGTGTGTGTGTGTGTGTGTGTGTGTGTGTGTGTGTATGCAATTGTGTATCCCTTCATGTGTCGCATATACTTGTATTACTGAGAAATAGAAACAAATTAAAAATCTATGATGATTTTAGTTTACATTTAGGCATTTTCCCTGAATAAATAAGCACATGCATTTCTGTGCTACCTTCAAGTGACAATATATATATTTAGAACATAGAAACAGATAGTCAGAATAGCCAAGAAGCTGAGATATAAAATGAAGTGGATAAAGTGAAAGACAGCTTATAAGAGTGGAACCGGCACTGAAGTGCCAGGGGGTGCTAAGGGAGTAGGGGATCAGATCATTCCCTGTAACAGAGTGGCATGAGCTGGAAGAAGAAGCAGTGTTACCAAAGCTTTCTTGCTGTTGAAGTATCTTGTATGGGAAGAAATAGTTAATAAAATTTCCGCATAAACTGGATTGGAAAATAGCTGAAATCTTATGTTATCAACTAAGATAGAATAGGTCCCGAAAAAATTTTCACTGGTGATCATTTACCTAGTCAGAGTTGGGCAACCAAATCACAAAGCTAAAAGTCCTCTCAATACTAAAACATCCTTGCCTTTTGTTATGGGTCAGATTCTCACATTATCTGTTTTGAAAATGATTTTTTTTTCAGTACCGGCAATTGAACCGAGGACCCTGCACTTGCCAGGCAAACACTTACCCTACTGAGCTATCTCCACAGTCCCCTTGAAAATGATTTTAAAAGGAATTTTTATTTATAAAAAATCATTGAAGTGTGTTGAGGACCACTGGATTCATATTATTTAATTATGCTTCTCGTTGTTTTAAGATAGATGCACTACAGTGTTATGTAAAAAGGTAGAAATATAATTAAAAGGCTGCTCCGGTCCTGGCACCAATTTTTATGTTTTATATAAGCTTGGACAGCTACAGCACGCCCATTGGCATATTTCTGTGTGTTTCCATTTTGTTTCTGGTTCTTTCTCTGTGGGTTTTTCATACTGAATCATACTACACATTATTAACGTGATCTGTTTGAACTGCTTTGAAGTTTCTTTAACAAATTATCATAATTCACTATGAGCTCATTTTTACAATAAAATAACTTCGTTTAATTTTCAACAAGATATTCTGCACTGTATTTCAGATACTTTTTCTCAATTTTTAATCAAGAGTGAAGGCTTTTTTTTGACACAGGGATTTTATGCAATCCAGGATGATTATAAACTCACTAGAAAGATGATGTTGGCCTTGAAATCATGACCTTCCTCCCCAGTCTCCCAAATGCTAGGGTTAGAGGCATGGACTTCCATGCCTGCCTTCAAATATGATTCATGATGAGTTCATTAGAGATTGTACATGACATAAATTGGTTGCATATCTAGCAAGAAGCAGCTCTGGTGATTTAATATTAATAGTTATAGTAATTATGAATTATTGAGCTGCTTTAACACAAATGTTTTATACTAGTCTATTCCGACTGCCAAAATAAAGATTCTATGACTGCATGGCTTAAACACAAGTTTATCATCTCACTTCTGGGCTGCAGAAGGGGCTATTAGGATTGATGGCTGTGAACATTACTCCTGGTCGTTCGGTGCTCCACCTTGTCTTTTTGTCCTCCTCTGTTTCTTCCTTTGTGCTTGTACATGTTGAGCACATGTTGTTCCTTTGTGCATGTACATCTCTTGTGACCCCTCTCCTTATCTGTTCACCAGCCCTAACACATTATGACCCCATTATTACCATTCTATGTTACCATAACTACCTTCTTAAATACCAACCCACAAGCACAACCACATTAGGTATTAGAACTTCAACCTACAAATGTTGATGGAATACAATTCATCTTTAACCTGATAAAGCAGGGTTATAAGCAGTATAGTTATCCTTCTGGTCATGGGTAACACCTGTGAACGTAGACACTCAGTGGAGGGAAAACAAAAGATGTCACCATTTCCCCATGAAAAAAAGGTTGCTTGACATATCAATACTTTGATGGAAAATACCTGTTACATTTTATGTCTAAGATATTTGATATTCACACAGATAGTGAGATTAAGCTCGACTGTCTATGCTATAGGAGAATAATATCATCAAGCTTCTCTTCTGTAGGGTTAACAACTTAAGTTTGCAGACCAAAAATTAGTTAAAAGAAGGGCTGCAGCGACATCCAACGTTTTGTCCCTAGCCTTTCATGGTCAGTGAACACTCAGGATAAAAGCCAACCTGTATATGTAACACCCTATAACTCAGTGGTGTCCAAAATTTTATGATCAAGATTATAGGGCCACAGAGAAAAGGGATCAATGATGTAGAGTATGTCTTAGGAGAGTCACATGGAGAGAAAACATTCTCTCTGGCTTTCATAGAGAGCAAATGGTCAAGCCATGTCCGTAACTCATCCACATGGCTGACACTGACAAAGGATCTGCAAACTACTGTACAGAGTAACAGGATAAATCCTGAGGGGATTTGACTGACCTTATCAGATACAAAAGATACATTTCTTG
>NDGM011101050.1:0-28149 GCA_002564305.1 Octomys mimax | reverse complement strand
ATATATATATATATATATATATATATATATATATGTAGTATTTATAAGTGTATATAGTATATAGGGTATTGATGAAAAGCCAGTTTCTGTTCTGAGCACTTCCAAAATATTACCTTGTGTAATCCTTGTAACAATCTTATTCCAAAAGCACCAGTAGAATGACCACTCTCCAGATAAGGAAGCTGAACAAGAGATGGATGTAGCTGCCCCACTGTCACAGAGCTACTAAGTAGTAAGGTCTTGGTTGAAAACCAGGCACTTGATGCATGAGAATCCATAGTCTTATGTTCGCTATCATCTGTCTGCTCTCCTGGGCATGCGCTGGAGGAAATGGTAGGGTGGAAATGCTTATTTTGCTAAGACCAACAGAGAGACCAAAAGTCAGTATGGCTGAAAAAGAGGGGTGCAGCTGCTGGACAGGATGGAAACGGAGAGCTGAGCCCCAGAACTGGATCCAAGCCTGCTGTTGCACCTATCCAACTGGAAGTGCGCGATTGCATCATCTTGTGTTTTATTAAGCTCTCCTTTCAGCACTATGAAGGGGCAGGAACCAGATGAAAGAGCTATCAGGAAGTTGAGTTTGTACCCTCACAAGAGAATGCATGCATGAAGTGTGGTGATGGACATGTGTGGTGGAAGATGTGCTCATGTAAGTGAGCGGCATGGGCCTGGTCGCCGTGAACTGTGGCCAGTGCTCACACCTGAGGGGCTCTATGAAGGGATTTCAGGTCTGTCTTGTAGGGAATGAGTAGACAGTTATGTCCTTGACAAATACAGGAAGAGGGAGAAGGAGGAGGCCTCACGTTGAAGCCGTGCTTAGTAAACACTGAAAGGCAACACAGTAGCAACACTGACACTAGTTTTGTCTCTATTAAATAAAATGCTAGTGGCATAGATACAGCGTTATCCGCGGGACTGAATGACAGTGGCTTAAAGGAAGGTATGTATTAGGCTCAAGCAATATGACATGAAATTAGAGTTGTAAATAACTGCTTTTATTAATGAAGAATAAATTATTTTCAATAGTAATGCTTATATTGTACCTACAAAACTATATATGTTTGGTAAACCATATCTATCACAAAAGCTAACACACTGTATTTATGCTCATAGTGGGTTCTAAAGCCTAATGAAATGAATTCATAATAAAGGAAAGGTTAGGTGAAATATGAAAGTTCATATAGGCTCAAGGGAAATGAAATTTCCTAGAATAATGTAACTGTTTCTCCCTTAAAACTGTTAAGTCACAGTCTCACATAGAGGCATTTCAGCTGCTTATTCTTCTTGAGGGCCTGCGTTACAATACACTGAAGGTGCGGCCTCCTAAGAGCGGACCTCATGTCTGCATGACTTGGTCCTGCCTTGCTCGACAGCAGAGGATGGCGCCGGCGCAAGGCCCAACAGCCACACCTCCAAGGCTTGAAACTCAAATGGGAGAGTTCTCTGCTTTATAATGTGCATGGTGTATTCCTTCTCACCTTGTGGCATAGCTATTTCCCGACACGCTTCCTGATAAGTAATGGTGGGACGGAAATCGTCAGTGTGAGGCAGGGAGTGCATGAATAGAGAGGGCAACTGGTCGTGCCTGGGGGCTCCCAGTGCTGCTTGCATTGGCAAAGTGGAAATGGAAGACAAACTCATTTTTCTACTTGTGAAACATTAATTATTAATTGAGCACCTAGCTTATTCTTTTTGCCCAGGACATCAACACCAATAGTGAATGACAGACATTGAAATTGATAAATATAATTTAAAAAAATACAAAAACTTTGAACAAAGGATGAACAAGGTACTCAGAATGTCATAATGAAACCCAGCCTTTTCTGCCTTCTTCCTGCTTTACCCTAGATCCATAATGACATACGGATACTCAAGATGGAGCATCTCCTTCCTAGTAATTCTGGGAAAATTGCTTTAATGCTCTCTGTTTTCAGAAACTTAAAATAGGGTAGTTTGTTTTGGGGTCGCGGGGAGCAAGAAGTCCGTAAAGAAAGCGTGGAGCCAGATGAGCGAGAGACGCAGAAATGCTTTGAAATATTTTCCATTTGCCTGAAAGAGTTCTCATTTGGCCTGCTCTGCTCTCCCTGGATGCGGTCAAGCATGACATCAACAAATTATTCTTTATTGATGCTTGATAAATACCACTTTCAAAGCTAATTCCCTACCTGGGCTTTTTAATCATTATTCTCATAGAAGTGCACATGCAGCTTCTATTCAGCTCTGAAAATATGGTTATGGGTCTCATTTGAAACCAAATCCATCAGCGAGTGGAAGGAAAGCAGAGCGGAAAGCTGACCTCAGGGCCCCTCAGGCACACCGCGGGTGCTGCAAGCGGGCGAGCGCTGTTCATTGGATTGAAGAGCTAGGCTCCGTGGCCTTACCTGAGAAGTTTTTGTAATCCACTAAGTCAAACATGACGACTGCAACAGCTGACCACGTGACAATCAGGGCAATGACCAGCAGCCAGGCTGCGGGGGAGCTGAACGTGGTCACTATGTCCTCGGTGACAGTCCTCTTCAGCACCTTCCCGGGCGGCCTGGGCACAGATCCATTTTTGCTGTCTATCACGGTGGTGGTTGTGGATGCATTTCCTAGTGCAGCAACCAGAAAGGAAAACACAATTGAGGAGGTGACACCAGAAAGCACACTCGCAGGTCTTGCAGCCCTCGCGAGCGCGCTCTGTGGGGAGCGCGCTAGGCAGAAGCAGCGCTGCGTCTCCCAGCCCAGTTCTACATTCCCTCTCTCTGGCCTTGAGCTCACTCTGAACAGGCCACAACATCTGTCCTCTCCCAAGTCCCAGCTGTGCTTTGTCTGGGCCACGAGCCACTTGGCACTCGTCACTCGCATCAGCTTCCAGTGCCCCTCTGTGGCTCCTGACACCCAGCAGTGTCCAGAGCAGTGGTGCTGGCTCTTCCTTCCTTTCTTTTGTCTCCCTCCCTCTCTTTCTCGTTTTTCCTTCCCTCCCTCCTTCTCTCTCTCTCTCTCTCTCTCTCTCTCTCTCTCTCCCCACATTTTCACATCCCATGCCTTCATAGAGGTTCATGGCAACCATAATAACAAGTGAAAGCATCTCAAATGAGGGACGAAGTCCACGATGAGGAGTGGGAGTGTAGCTCAGCTGCAGAGCTGTGTCCAGTGCACACAGGCCCTGGGTTCCAGTCCCAGCATCACACACATACACACACACACACACACACCAGTGATGAAACTGTTCAAGTACATGAAATTTTTTCTTGAAATCCTGCTTTAACTTTATAAAAGGTGCATCTACTGATGTCAACAAATTTCTCTGAGGGAGCTGGAGCACAGAGAAAGATAATGCTGAAAGAATCTTCTAATAGCAAGCAACTTTCTCGTTGCAGTTTCCACAGAACTCCTGAGTTTAAGAAGAAGTACAAAAGCAGAAGAAATAAATGCATGAACAAATAGGTAAACCTAACTCTTCCTCCCACAATCCAGCAACAATTTCTGCTCCCTGGTGGTGCTCCGTACTTATGCACCAATATGCAACAGTGCTTTTCTTTGCTAGGACAAGTCACCATTCTACCACCCTTCATGCATCATCCTTGGCAATACACACACATACCTCTTTTGCTAGTGCGCACCCTTCCAGTGTACCACTTTCGCACCTGTACAGCAAGGCTGCACGTAACTTAGTCAAAAAGCTACCTACTCCATTGGGCCATGGTGGAAATTTTCTCAGTATACAGTAATAACTGTTACTTTATGAGATATTACTAAGCATAGAACTGCTAAATACAGAACTATAGAATATACATCCACATTTCAAAATTCATATACATTTTTTTCTGTATTTAGGACAGGGTCTACAGGGTGTACAGGGTCTCACTACACAGACCAGACTCGTAGTGATCGTCCTGTTTTCAGCCTCCCAAGTGCTGGGATTGGTCTACAGGCTCTCACTACGGAGACCAGACTCTCAGTGATTCTCCTGTGTTCAGCCTCCCAAGAGCTTCAGTTACAGGTATGCGCCACCATACCCAGTCTCAATTGCTGTTTCAGTGCAAGCTGATGGCAGGGCTGGCATGGCACACTGGGGATCGAACCCTGGCTGCTGCATCTGCCTAAGCAGGCGCTGTAATGCACTGAGCCATTTGGCCGGCCCCTTCATATACTTTTAACCACACAAGACAGTGCTCCTGCTTCCCTATCTTTGTCAGAATTATTAGCAGTATCTAACACATTTACAATCATACAGGCATGAAGTTGAGCTCCATTTGCAATTTATAGATTACAGGAGATGAGTTGTTAAGATGCTCATTTTTCTGTTCTCCACAATTCTATTGTTGTGAAGCTTTACATAATTTTCCTACAAGCTTCTCTTACACCTAAAAAACAATAGACAGTGCAGCAATCTTTATGCCGTGTTTTTCCTTTCATTGTTCATCTTTGCTTTCAGGGTACCTCTGTGCGCAGTATGACGCTGGACAATTCTGGGGCTCTCGCTTTTCTCTGGTAAGGCTGCTGCCATTGCATGTCTAGGAAACCCCTTCAAGGCCAGCAGAAAAGGGATTATCCTCACTTCCCTTCACTCACAGAAAGTTGCATCAGGAGATACCTTTGAGGTCATCAGAAACAGATAGCTTGTATGTATTATATTTCAGAACATATGAAGGCCAGCCAGACTTTCATGGCATTGTCAATCCCAAGGTACACGCATGTGAAGCAAATAACTGAATACTAAAGAGAAAAAACGACTAATCCAAGACTTGTGCAAGAAACACAAGATCTTAACTTACTTTATATATTATACACAGATCACATTGCCCAAGATAATTTAATAATTACCACTCAAAAAATAAAATATTAAATGTGACACTTTTTCAATTTTACTGTTTTCCCCTAAATTACAATGTTTCTATGTGCTCAATACAAAGGCAAATCTAAACTTTCAAGGGTCTTTAACTTTTTTGTATACTAAACTCCACTTAATAGAAAGCTTAGCTGTAGTTTCTCATAGAATGTTCTACATTATAACGGAGATTTAGTCTTGTGAAAATGGAAGAAATTCTTCGTAGAGCTTGAAGGCTTCTAAGTGGCATTGGAGTGCTCTGTTCACTTCTCAGCCTCTTGTTCTGTCTCTACAATTCAGACTTTCAATTATGTGTAGCTTTTAGGTGGAATCAGTAAAGCCAAAGGAAATTGCAACAACTTTTTCTGGTGCTGGGGCTCACTAGGAGTTTAACCCACAGCCTTGGCAATGAGGTACATTTAGTTTTTACTTGTGGTCTTAAAAACAATAATATAAATTTAAATATAAGCCAAATGCAAGCATAAATACAAATACAAAAAATGTCTTTGTAGTGTTCAACTTGTCAGAATCTTTCTAAATAGCTAAGCTGGCCAGGCTGAACTTGAACTGGTGATCTTCCTGATTCAATCTTCCAAAGTTCTGGGGTTGCACACATGTGTCACCATGCAAGGCTAAATTATCCTTTTATGGAGAAGAGATTGGAGCTAACTTCTGCTCGTCCTTGTGTTACCTGAATGGCCGGAGGGTCACTCATACACTGCTCCCATGAAAAGCAAACCACTTTGTGTGATGAAGGAAATTGGCTTCAATTTACTGGCTTGCGTTGTGGAAAGAAAACTCATGTAAACTGTTTGCACATTTTCTGGTCCATGGCAATTATTTAATAAATGGCGATTTGAGAACTCATAAACGACATCATCAGCATTACCATCATCATCATTACTGTGGCAACCACTGCAGCGTGTCCATGCTTATGGCTCTGCTATGACTATTAGTGTCTTTACAAGGAAGGCCTAGGAAACACGATTAAGCTCAGAAACCAAGGCTGAAGGCTGACTCCAGCATCACGGGCCTTTGTTTCCATTTAATAAGCACATGCGTTAGCTTAAGATGTGCTCAGGGAAACAAAGAAATTTGCAAGACCCCATCAGCATTCTCTCCAATCAATTAATTCATTCCTTGTAATCTAAGGGAAGAGTAGCGCATATTGTAATTTATTCATATAATTAGAGGCTGTTTTGCCCCACAGGCAAAATTAAGAGAGATGATCTATAGCAAATGAAGTTATTTCAGTGAAGCGCAGCTGGGATCGGTGTAAGGGAATTCTTTACACTGGAAAACCGGAGCTTGAGCCCTTCAAACAGACATCTGCATGGGATGCTTGTGGGTAGACCAGCTCATGAAATAACAATTGTATATTAAAGGAGAAAACAAAATCTCTATACACAAACTTGAGTATGTTACTCAATAAATTCTCACTCTATTCATTCTTCACTATGCTTTTCTTTAGAGAAATAAGACAAATATTATTAAATTTTATGAGCGCCCCCTCAAAGTAAGTCTACTATATTCAATACCATTAGCAGGTAATAGTAACCAAAGACAACTAATGCAACTCTCTCTTAGGTAATAGTTTCAGATCTAGGTCCATATTTTCACAAAATTAGTAAGTTTCTGGGGCACAGCACTGGAAAAAGATTTAATTAAGATTTTTAAATGACTTCAGGTAGAAATTAAAAATACTGACAACAAATCACCTTTCTCTATTGGAAAAGCTATGGGAATAAGCACTCTGAGCTCACAAACTCAATTTAATAGAAATGATAGCAAGATGAGAAGGCACTTTCAAGAGAAATTTTACAAACTGTACTCGAGGTGCTGTTTACTGAAGGAACAATCAGCACAGCCTCGTGTCGCATACCCTCATCGACTTTTGTGCCTTTCCCATCACCCAGATGGAAGCTCTGGAAATCAGTGAGTGGCAGGAGTGCTTTGCAATGAGATTTAGGACCCAAGTGGGGCTCCAAGTGCATCGAACCCCTGGAAAGACGGCTTGCAGGAGAGTAAGTGGATTACGAGAGTTTCAGAGCAGCCTAACTGACAGCGATATGGTGCTAATCTCCGGCCTTTTGACCTCGGGAAGGCTTTCCACTGCACGAAGTGCAGAACTCTATTAGAATCATCTCTTTACTTCAGTGTGTTGTGTGCAGTGCGGTAGGGAATGTCACACATGCCTATTGGCTTTCTGAAAACTGAAAGTACAAGTTCATTGAGGTTTATCAAATTATTTGAATCATGGTCAAATTTTTAAAATGCAGAAAATTTTAGAAGAAACACGAAGTTCTATAATTTCATCTCTGGTCTGAAAAATAGGAAACTATAACTTTAATAAGCAATGCAAACTCAAAGTTAAATAGGACTTCTATGTTTTCTACAAAATTGACCTCACACAACTTCCAAATTTTAATCCACTTGGTGATTCTGCCAAAACAATTCCATTTTTTGAGATGAAAATGATAAAGTTAATTGTGAATTTTTATCTTTGTTTGTATCCACCTCTTCAAAATTCTTAGTTAAAATTAATCAAGACTCAAACACAATGAAATGCATTCTGAGCATCTGACAGCAAAACAATAAACAATTCGAGTGCAGTCTGAGGTTATTTTGCTTAAAACAATTCTACTCACTTCTGTTGGGGACACACTAAGGCGCACTTTGCACACACGTGCTCTGCAGAAGCCACACAGAGCCAAGAACAATAAAACTGAGGGGAATAAGTTGTCTTCTCTGACAGCTGGTCAGGGTAAATGTGAAGAACAGAGTGTGTAATCTGAGATTATCTAATGGTTGCAGAGCACTTTAAAATGGACAAGAGGTAGTTATTGATATGGAAGACAAAAAATGAGAGGAGACTCTCCCGAGCAATTTGTTGGGGTCTGGATCATGTGGAAGCTGGTATTTCAGCATCTGAGGAGGCGGCGAGGCTGTGTGACAGTATGTGCAGCGACTGGCTTGAATTCTGTGCCTTTCAATCTCATACAAATTATTCTGAGAGGCTGAATTGGGTTGAAAAGAACAGGGGTTACCTGGAAGAGCCCTGTGCCTCAGCCCCCAGTAGCAAGTGAGGGCTGCTCAAGTAATGGTTGCAGGACCCCAGCTGCATTACCCAACGAGGAAGAAAGCACAAACCTCCTGATAGAAGTCAGCTAACCTCGGCGTGCCTTATCGATCAGCTAGACGCTGCCAAGCGCACCTGCCTGTTGTCATCCCTAGGGGACACTGGCAACACAGCCTCTTCCCATTGCTCATGGAGGACATCAGCGCCCGAAGATGGACGAGGGAAGTGTGTCCTCAGTGCCTGGGAGCGTTCGTTATGACCCCCGCATGGGAGCAGGGGAGGTAGACCCTTTAGCACCCGTCATGGCCTCTCCTTTAAGATCCGGACAGCAAACGAGAGGCTGCATGACTCGTAGGCAGCATTATAAAACGCCTGTTGCTCACAGCTGCAATAAGAACATGCCTATAGGTACTGATTTTCGTCGTGTTTTGGGGATTCAAAGCTCATGCGTACAAATAAAAACTTTGTAGTCTGCTGAAAGGAGATTTCTGCAAATAAAGCTTTCTTTTCCAAATAAACTTGAAGGTAAACTAAATCTACCTTTTAACAAATTTACTAGTTCTATTATTTGTAGAATGTCTATATGTTGGATATGTAGACAGCCATGAAAAGCAAAGTATGTTCTTCTACAAGCGTAAATGATCAGTAAAGTTTGAGGAGGAAGACAAATCATAATCCATAAAAATAACCTTCCTCAATAATAGCATTTGTTATTCTTACATGTATGTATGCATAATAACCTGTAAATCATGCTAATGTATTAATTATATATTAATTTATATATCTGATAGTAACCGATATATATGCATTTTTAATAAAAATAATACATTTTATATATTTTGGCATATGTCCTAAGAAATAATGTAATGTTTGGAAGAATACACACTCCAGGTACCCAAAAAAATAATTATTAACTGTCTTTCAAGGACCAAAATTGCTTTTGACTCAAATTAGAAACTTGTTCTCTGATAATTTGAACAAAAGTCCCAAATTGCCACCTCTTTTCCCCAGAACTTTAGGATATGATTATGATAATGAAATTTCAAAAATCAGTTTGGCCACTCAGACTACACACTGGATATTAATGCATTTTTTAAAAATGCATTGTCATGGCCGGCCTGATACGTCAGTGCATTAAGGAGCCTGCTTAGGCAGAGCTCAGCGACCGGGGTTCGATCCCTGGCCTGCCGTGCCAGCCCTGTCCCCAGGGTGTGCTGAGATGGTGACTGAGACTGGGTATGGTGGCACGCACCTGTAATCCAGCATTTGGGGGCCTGAAAACAGGAGAATCACTATGAGTCCGACCTACGTAGTGAGACCCTGCAGACCCTGCAGACTCTGCACTAAATACAGAAAGAAAAATAAAAGCATTATCTATGCTGTTTGCTCCATTCCTCTAGCACGTGAGTTGCTTTTCTAGCTGAGGGCCTAGAAAGGGGACAGCCTCTGCTGGACGCTCAGTGTGCGCCCTCTCATCCCTGACAGTGGTGGGGCAGGACCGTCAGCATCTCCACATTTTCCAGGGGACAGCTGCAGGGTGTCGCTCGCTTTGCTTGCCCCCTGGGAGGGTGAGCGTGGAGGCTGCGCACCCTGCATCCAGGGGCCAGAGAAGCAGCAGAGATGGAGACAGCCAGGACCTCACGCTCCCACCCGGCTCCGAGGAGCCGCGTGTCCCTGGACCCTCCAGCAGGCACACCTGGGTGAGCAGGGCTTCGATCTGGCTGTATTGAGCTTCTCAGCCCACAGGCGTTCTGGCTGACACTCTTCCTTCAACTGGGGATGTAAAGAACTCTTCTTCTTCATCTCTTTGATGAGAACTGACTAATCAGAGCTATCTGAATGTTTAGTATCTTTCTAAAAATTATATTTATTTTCATTTGTATTTTATTTTTGTCCTTTTGAGACAAGGTCTTGCTATGCAGCTCAGGCTGGCTGTGCTCACTTTGCAGCCCAGGCTGGTCTCACTCGCAAGGACCCTTCAGCCTCAGCCTCCCAAGTGCTGCGACTACAGGTGTGTGCCACTAGGCCTGGTGCTAACAATTATATTTATTGTTGATAAAAATTTCAGATCTCACTATAGCTTATTGAGTTACATTTGTCATGATCCCAAGTGAAAAGAAATCTATTAAGTTGGAAGCTCACGTCTCACTTTCTTCAGGGAGAGTTTTCTTGGGTTCCAGATTCCCAGACATCAAGGTTTCCATCCCCTGTCAGGGTCCCTGGTGATTCTGCTTGGAAAGTGCATGTTCCTTCAAAATATATTTTGAAATCCTCACTCCCAAGCTGAGAGGATTAAGATGCCAGCTTTTGGAGGGTGACTAGGTAATAAGGGTGGCTCTCTGATGATAGGATTAGTGTCCTTACAAAGGAGGCCTGAGAGAGGCCCCTCTTCCCCTTTGGTGCTTACCCAGCAAGCTGTAGAGCCCTTTAGTGTGGTCAGCAGCAGACCCTTTCTCAAAGGCACTGCCTCTGTGCTCTTTCTAACTCAGAAGACATGGTAAGTGCAGGCTGCACCTACCTTCGAGAGTTAGAGGTTTCAAGCTGGAATCTGCAGAAAACATCCCAAGTTCTGTGATTTTTATTTAGGGAAATAGTGAAGTATTTTGTGCATGGGAGACATCATTTGAATAGGATAAACATATGATGCACAAATTAATTATCTAGTATTTTATGTTTGGGTTGAAACATTTTCTTTCTGGGCCAAATGTACACAAATGTTACATTATACTAAGCCCAGGGACTAAATTGTGTAATGGACGGCAAACCCAGGGAGATGCCAAAGCCTTCAGAAATGACACACTATTTCATCTTGGAAAAAAGAAATACTAAGTGGGATGTGTTGGAATCATTAGTTTTCTATGATTTGTTGGCTCTAATGTGTATGTTTTTTATGTATTCTTTCCTAAAGACATTTTTGTGGAAATTAACTCTTCCTTAAGAATTAATCTCCTGGAGATTTTAACCCACACAGAGTCTCAATCTCAGCACTGAGGTGTCCCCAAAGCTTTCACTTCATGTTCAGTAAAGACACGATGACACCCAGAAGTCTACAGCCACTCCTATCTCATCCCGCAAATACACTGGGTAATAATAATAAGGGCTACACACAAGTCTTCTGCGAAAATTTCACATGACTAAAATGCATTATTTTGAGAAAATTTAAGAAAATGCAAGAACTAAGGCCTAAATTTATTCCAAGTTCCATGTTTGTCTGGGTGAGCTTTTAGGCAAATAGCACGAGCCACTCTGGTTTATCATTATACATGTATGTAGTTTTCACTGTGGAGCTACTTTGCTAGCTTTAGTGAATTTCCCTCCAGTTGGGGGAATAAGATATAATTTGATAATTTAGTATTTTCCAAAAACAAATGTTCCTTCATAAAGATATTTAAGAGTATATTACAGGTAGGCAGGGAATGACTCATTTTAAATACTCTGGAGCTTTCAAAACAAGTATGCCTGCCCTCATAATATTTGATTGTCATAGCATAAATTTAATTGCTAATAATATAAGTTAACATTTTTTATAGATGTTCTAGAATTAGTATTTTGGCACAATTGGATTGAAAACAACTGTATCTTTTTCTTCTAGTGCAGTAAAATATTTGACAATGTTGCACAAAAGTGTATACTTAGACTTCAGTGCTGTTAGAATACCACTAGAGGGTCTTTGTTTAACTTGAATACATATCTTTATTTTAAAGTTATTTTAAAAATTGAGGACCGACAACCTCCTAAAGCATTTCTTTTTTCCAGGTGGAAATAGTAGGCCATTACTGCCCAGATGTAGATCTCTCTGGATTGAGTCCGCAGATCTTATGAAGAAAATATGATATTTCACAAATAAAATGCAGTCTGAAATGCAGAGAATGATGACTTGTGCTGTGTGTGTGTGTGTGTGTGTGTGTGTGCGTGCGCGCGCGCGTATGCCTCTATGAATTGTTTCATCTTTCAGGAAAAGCAAGAACATCCTGCGCCTTTCAAAGAACCTCTAAATGAGCCCGATTTCCTTTGCACTTTTTTTTTTTAAATATTAAGCTATTCATGCCCATATTTCAACAAAATCAAGCAATTAGGTAAACACAAATAATTCTTTATACAACATCTTCCTTTCATTGAGCTCGAAGAGTTTTAGAAATGGGCTAACAAAGATGCATACATCTGGGAAGGGCGGGAAATATTCTTTTTCATATGAATGAAACTGAAACAGATGAGTTAAGCGGAAGTGTTTCTCTGAAGTCTACTCATTATGTGAGCTTTCAGAGTACTCATTTTTCCTAGGTAAACTTACAATAGGTCTTACATTCTGTGTGAGGAAGAAATGGCATTCGTTGGCAAGTAATAAAAGACCTCTTCTCCAGGCAACTACAGTTCTGACACCAAGCAAGGTCACAAGGCAGAGATGCAAACTCGGCTGCAGTAAGCGCACTTCCCTTCCCACCGCCTTCAGCCAGGCTGCACCAGGCAGGCGAGCACGCCTGTTACCGAGTATTCTGGAGGCAAAGTTGCATCCCCAGCACCTCAGAGCCTCAGAACTGAGCGGGAGGCGGGCTGGGCGCTCTGCGCAGCTCCGTGTGCTCTCTTGCTCTCTGCGGGGCTGACGCTGCTGTGCAGCACGGCTGCACCCAGGGACGCGGCCCAGCCTGACCCAGCTCCCCAGGGGTTAGTTCTGCCTCCACCCCACAGAGGGGACTGTCAGTTTTACGTGGAACAGTAAAATCCCCTAACAGTGCCATTTCAAATACCTTTTCTAAATAGGATTTTATTGAAGAAAATAAAGACAAACTCCTATTTCTGACATTTAAATCACCAAGAGCAGTTATTTCTACAGGGTGAGCATTTTTATAAGCTCTATTTGACTAAGCTTATTCAAGCATCACAACGGCCTTAGTATCACCAAGCCAGAACTGATTGGGTGAAATCAGCTTTGTAAAACTGCGCTTGCCTTCTAGCCTGTGTTTTTAGAAACTATTTACGAACCATCCCTGGAGAACCGCAGCTCTGCGTCTGTTCTGCGTGAGGTGACCATCCAGTGCCTTTTTCCAACTTCCAAAAAGTTAGGTGACATGTAGAATATTTCAGTGATTTTTTTTTCTTGCATAAAAAATCACTTTCCTCTTTCATTTTACTTTAAAGGGGGGAATCATATTAAATATTCAGATTCGAATATTAAATTCGTTGGTTCTGTCTTAGAGAAGGTTCTTCAAAGATAGCCATCCACTCTTTTCTACACATTCTGATTAAGGACATCTCCTTTAAAAAAAAAAAAACTCCACAGAACATAAAAAGGAGTCAGATCATTAAAATAAAGTTTTGCTGAGGCATTTTCATGAGAAAAATCATGGCGGCTAATATCTGAGTCCCAAAACTGATGGCATTCATATTGCTTTAGGCTTACCTAGCATCTTTGCTCTAAGGAGGTTAGAAATCATGACCAGGCCAGATTTCTGTATGTATGCATTGCTTTCAGAGAAATCGCTAATTCAGGAGACACAGTCACTTAAAAAGGCACTTAGGCAACCAAAGGAACACATGCCTTGAGTAGCAGTCACCAGGACTTGCCCATGGGTAATGGCTGACCCTTTGTCTGGCAGAGGTTATATGCCACATTACCATGCCAGGACAGCCCCAGTGAGGGCCACAGCCCCAGTGAGTACAGACTTAACTACTTATTTTACATTTGCAGAACCCTAAAATCAAGTATCTGTAGGGCTGCCTTTGCAACCAGGGCAAGCCCGTTTCATAAGGGCACTCAGCACACTGGGTTAGAGCACTCTTTAGTGACCCTGCTTGCCCTGTGTACCCTGCCAGAGCTCTACTCACCTCCAAATAGGGTCGCTTTCTGAGCACCTGAGAACTAGGGCTTCAACACAGAACCCACAAGGACAAGATTTGTCCCACCACAAATGCCACATGGTCTCTTCACCATCCTGTAAACTGTCTTTTAAAATGATTAGGTTAGATTTCTTCTGAAACATTACCATTAGTAACTTGTGCAAAAGGAAGCCTTGAATAAATTACAGCGAAGATGAAATGTGTGATTCTCCAATTCCACAAGTAACTAAATACTGTAAAACTGCTAATGGGATGGCTTCTGGTAGTAATCAGGTTGGTTGGATTTAACATATGCTGCATATCCGTGCACGGAAAATTATGTAAGGAAGTGTGCACACACACCAGTGACACACACACACACCAGTGACACATGGGACATCGCTGTAGCTTAATAAATAATTGGAGTAACTCAAGATAGTTGCAGTTGACTCAGATATTTAATTAAGTACTCATAAAGTATTTTTCTTTCTATAAAGTTAAATATTAGATTTTCTATCAAACACTTACCTTTCAACTAATGCTGCTTTTTTACACTTCACATAACTGTAATGTAACTGAAAGCCACATATTTAAAGCAGGCATGCTTGCAATCCCAGCTGCTCAGTGTAATCAAGAAAAACTATCAGAAGTTCAAGACCAGCCTGAGCAACTTCAAAGGCAGACATTTATGTCTGTACCTACCTCCATATCTATGCACAATTGTAAAGGACTGGGTTATATCGCAGTGGTAGGATGACCCTGGGTTTAATCTTCAGCACTGAAAAAAATCACATACTTTATTTTCTGCTTCAGAAATCAATAATTAATAATGTTGTACTTTAAAAGAATGTTTTAAGTTATAGCCTTTGCAAGATTTATTTGTAGCATGTCATTTTGAAAATTGCTAAATTAAAATATGCACACTGCAAAACATGTTTCTCCAAAGGATACCTGCTTCCTTTACTTATCACAAAGAGAGAAAGTTCTCTTAAACACTTAAGTGATGACAAATGCATGAGTGTTACAAAACAGAATGAAATTTTTCTGTAATATTTGTTAATGGCTCCTAAGAAAACTTACTGAAGAAAACCCACTACCCTCATTTCCCAAAGCATAGGAGTGTTTTAGGGTTAATGAATAGCTGAAAGGTTATCCAAAAAATTCTATTAATATATGTTTTAGCATTACTTAGGTACGATGTGCTTAGTGTTAAAAAAGCTTACTCAGATCAACAAGGAATCTCAGGAATGCTAAGTCAGAAAACGTAAGTCACATTACATTATTTGCTGAGAACCCTTGACAACCAGAAATCCAAAGAATGTATTTAGAACACGGTTCCAGCCAAGGTTGCTCTTGTGTGGTACACTAACCACACTGAGTTGCACTGTACACAACACAGTTTCTTATTGCATAAAATCAACAGCTTTGAACCCACAGAATCCACTGTGCCCTCAAAACCCACAGAAAATAGTAACATTTTCTGGTGTCCTGCAAGCTCTTTCTCATGAAATTTAAATGTAGGAAAAATCTATAATATCTAAGTCTTAATTATGTAAAGCAGAACATTTTAATGACATCATTTATTAATTTATTCCATGACTCATTTGTATTTTTCATGGACCTTATGAATAAAAGCCTTTTAAAGTCTTACTATTCTGGTAGCATTTCCACAAAGCACGTGTCCTATTTCTCACTGGGCACTTCCGCTACTCGCATCTGCCTCGGATTCGGCAATCGAGGCCGGCTGGTGGCCAGGGGTCCCAAATGGACTTGCCGCGCCTGACATCCTGACGGAAGTCTCAGTAGCTACTCAGCAGACCTTCCACGCGTCTCTTCCACTGGGTTAGAACCCAAGTGAGAAACTGAAAAGCGTCACGTACACGTTTCCTCAACTGGACGACTGTGTGAAAAGAGCGCGCAAAGCAGATTTGTCCTATTATTTTTGCAGACATTAGGAGCCTGCTGCCCCTCCATAGCAAATTCAGGAAGGAGCAGCTCTTGGCAGGCAGGACCAAGCTGTGGGAGTCGCACGGAAAGCAACTCTGCTTCTATAACTGGGAATCAAGAACTATTTTCCCTCCCATGGGGCACACGATGAGGTGAAAGCCAAAGTAAATGATAGGAATTGAAGTTAAAGGAATTTAGAAGCCCAAAGAGCTAACAGCAATAGCTCAACGGGCTCTCAGCCCGGAGACCCCAAACCAGCAGGCCGGATCGTATAACCACCACCATCACCTTTCGGGCTTCATGTACGACTGGCTCCAACAGCGTAAAGGACCTACAGAGTGTGAAGAACCGCGCACACCATGTGGGAGGCATTTCTGCCTCCCTTCTCTCTCCTCTCCCACTCCAGCAAACCCAGCACCCCTGCGACTCCTAACACGAACACACTGTTTAGTTGCTCTATGTGTGTGAACAGCCCAAAGCCCAGGTCCATGCTGAGTGCCCCCTTCCCCTACTTCACCCTCAGATCTCAGGTGTTCTCCCCAGACCTTGGCTTGCCAGGCAGGCACGTCAGCCACGGAGCTGAACCCTGGTCCACTCAGAGCTCAGTTTCGCTCGCGTGCAGCCCCTGGCCGGAGCTCTCTTACTGTGTCGTCTCTGCATGCGCAGCGCAGCGTGGAGCAGCAGAGAGACGGCGTAGAAGACCTCCAGACGCATTTTCCTCACGTAAAGTACTGCTCAGTCCCTGCTATCTGGGTCTAGGAGAATAACGGGCATCCGAGGAGCTTACAACAGTACATGAATGGTTTTAAAGCCAGTGAAACCTAATTTCAAGCAGCAACTCACGTACATTAACCGGGCTCACGGCAGAGGGAAATGAAGGCGGGGTTCGCATGAGGGACTGCTGGGCTCCCAGCCCAGACTCCTTCCCTCCTAGCGACTGTGCGTCAGAGTTCGTCTATAAAATCAAGATCGCAGAATTCCCTCATCGGAGCAGGTGTTCAGCAGAGTGACAGACGCAGTAGGTTCTGGCTTCCTTCCCCTCCATTCCTGCCCCTTCTGCTCCTGTTTATTGACTAAGAGTGGGGATGAACGCTCTTCCAAATAAAGAAGGCTTTAAAAACCACCTCTCTGGAGGGAAAATTACTTTTACTCAATCCATTCACCCTTCTTTCTTTCTGCTCTGTACACAGTGTTCTGAAAGATGGAGGTTAACCGCCTTTTCAGAGGTACTGAGACCAGGGTTATATAACTGGGGCTGGAAGAAGCCACACAGGCCTCAAGGTTTATTTTCTTGTAGAGAGTTTACATGGAAAAGCGGACTACCAGTACGCAGCTCATTCTTGACTTCTGTTAAAATGAAGATAAGAGAGAGATATAAACAATTCAGAAATGTGTTTCTCCAGCCAATGTGCAGAATGTACAATGGGTTAAATTATGCATTTTTATTCATATAAAATCCCTATTGTTTCTAATGCATTCAGTACCAATTACAAAAAGGCCAGCATTGGTATTTTGTTAATCCCTTCCACAGTCCTGTGCTATTCTTTATTCTAAACAGGCAGGCAGTCCCAAAGGACTTTTTGGTAAGGTAGTTATTTGAAGCATAAATGTATTCTCCCATTTTAATTAAAAGTCATTATGAAGGTTAACTGTGGTCACAGTATGCCTATCAAAATCTTTTTAATATTATATAGCTGAATTGTTACATAAATAAAATTGTAGATATCTCCATGCTTTTCAATATGTTTGCGCATTATCTACATAAGAGATTGGCAGGAGAAAGTTCTAGTCAGGTGAAACCCTTCCTTGAGGAAGTCTAGGAGACACCCTCCGTGTCCCGGACACTTTGAGAACACTTCCTGTGTTTCATCTTGGATTTCCCCATTATAATTCAGAGGACTTAGAGTGTAAATGCCTCGAAGCTGCTCGTCTCTGTATCCACGTGTCTGATGCCAGCACAAAGACTGGCGTTAGGTGGAAGTCATGGAGCTGGAGTTCTCAGTGCTAATAGGTTTGTGTACCTTTGGTATAATAGATGTCCCCAAATGTGTACTTCCTCAGACGGGAACCTCTGCCTTCCCTTTGCATGATCAGACTCAGCTGTTTTCCCAGAAGGACATTCCATACCTGATCCCACAGGACCAGATCTTTACCAGTTTTGAAGCCTGTTAACTTGAAGGGTAAAAGGGTCATCTCCTTTCCTGAAGCCACCAGAGGGTTATGTGGAGCACCACGGGCCCTGGAGGGACTTCAGCTCTCAAGTTTTACAGGTGAGGGAAGCCACGGGGTGGGGGGAGCTATCTTCGCTAGCACAGAAAGCTGAACTGTCCTTTATTTTGTTTTTCTGAACTCTAGAAAGTAGGGTTCTGTCTTAGTTCAGCACCATTGTATCTACCTGATAGTACTCACTGCATATGTGACTTTTTTTAATTATAAAAATTTATAATAATTTAGTATTTATATTGTATTGAATTGAATAAGTGAAGCAAACTGGAAAGCTCTAGGTGTAAAAAAAGTCCTTACATATTTTTAAACCTGGGGTGTGTCATTAATTCCTTATGACCTCATCCGACTCTCTACTCACCATGGCTGGCAGGTTATTTGAATTAATGTACACATTTCTCTGAGGTAGGCTAGCTGAACCACAGCATAAAGAGATAGAATATAATAAGAATTGAGTATTGTAATAGAAATTTCAATAAAGGTCCAATATTAAATGTTCTGTACTTTTCTAGATGCACAGCAGAGACAAAATTCCGCAATTTGCACATAATAACAGCCTGGCTATTAGTCACTCTAATGTCTGTGGGCCACATTTAGCCCCTCTTTCTGAACAACATCTTGCCTTGCCTGGAAACAGGTGACAGACGCTCTGAGCAGCGTGCTCTCCTTATACCGTGTTCTCACTTTTCCAAGGGTTTGTAAATAAGCTTGCCACCTTTTCTGTACAGTGGGAAGCTGATTTCGTGGCCACAGGCACTATGTTTGCTCTGCACCAGATCAAGGGACATGGAGAAGCAGAGGGTGATGGGCTTGGCCCAGTCCGACCACTGCAAGGGCGGCAGGTGCCATGAGGAGGTGGCAGTCCCCCTCTGAGAGTCGCTGCTGCCACCCTGGCTCAGGGCTTGCTGCACAGAAAACACGCCACACACGCTCAGTTTTCTAATGCCACGGCCAGGCACCCTCTGATGTGCATGCTTTAAGGGGCTAGTGCTTGGCAGGTAATAAGTAATGCGTTAGGTTCACAAAGTCCCGCCTCTGCATAATCCTGCGTTAGGTTCACAAAGTCCCGCCTCTGCATAATCCTGCAGTCTGCAGGGCCAGCCACACACATCGTGTCCACTGGCCTTCCTGAGGTAGGCTGCTGGCTCATTTTCACACTTAAGAGGAAACTGAAGCTCAGAGCAATTGTGCCAGAAATACTGGAAAATAGTAGGAGCAAGACTCGCACCCAGAGCATAAACAAGTTCTATCAGCTTCAACAAGAGCATTAATAACCCACACAAATACCTACCAAGTGCTATGTGCCAGGCGCCATTCTGAGGGCTGGGTATTTCATCTCTGCTTCCCTATGGTTACTCCCTTAGCAAAGAAAAATTGAATTTGAGCTTGTCTGCAGGGAGAGTCTGGACAACACAGGTATGTCCCAGTTTAACTTCACCTTTTGCCTTCCTCAACTCAGTTGAATACTGAAAATACCAATCTTCATTCACTGGCAAATCAAGAAAAGTGAAGGAGATGGATGCTGACCATATAGAGAAAATCAGGAAAAGCATAGGACTTAGACAAACTCCCTCTCCCTGGACTTACGGAGAAAAATTTTGGAAGGACCACTTTCACAAATGAAGCACTCACTGCTTCTATACGCCTGTGAGCTAGCAATCAATCAGTGCAGGACACAGACCTCGAAACAGCAGGCAGAGCACAGCTACTTTGTCATTGAGTGGTTTGCCTGTAACAATGACCTCAGGCTACAACCTCCGAAGGACAGTGACTAGATTTGAAAGAAGTATGTGATTTAGATTTACAAAGATATAGAGCAACACTAAATTAAACTTTGGCTTTGGATATATTATTTAATCTAAAATCAGTTTTTATTTAAATTTTAGGTATCTAGAGCTTTGATTTTTGTTATTCTAAAGGCTGGTGGATAATAACTGGATAAGCCATAGGGCTAATACTACTATTTATTTGGATTTTTTTTTGCATGGTAGTTATCTAATGTAATAGAAAAAAGAAAGCAAAAAGACATTATGGAAAGGAGCATGTTTGTGCTGCTGTCCAAGTCTGACTTTTCGTGAATTGCAAACAATCAAAACTAAGATTACAGGCACACAAGTGGCACTAGAAATGGACAGCCTGGCCTCATCTTCTCCAATAGGTCATTAGAAACTCTTAAACACTTGCTTTTGTCCTCAAAGCGCTTTCAACGCCCACCTTCTCTTCCACTAACATCTTAGCACCATAAGGCGTGTCAGTGTTCTCTTCCACGGTCTTCCTGTGTGGGTGCTTGCTTTCTATGCTCAGATCTGTAATGAGTTTTCAAAACATCTTAAAATAACTCTTGGTTACTGTGTTTGCTTTTCACCTATACCTGAGAAAAATCAACTTATAAGGAGGAAAGGAGTATTTTCTGGCTTGTGGTTTCAGAAATTTCAACCTGTGGTTCACTGGCTCTGTTGATTTTTCTTGAACTTCGTGATGGAGGCTTTGGAATAGAACAAAACTTCAGGTCATGACAGTAGGAAGTGAAGAGAGAGACTGGAGGGGTGTGGTCCCCACATTCTTTTCAAAGGCACTCACCCCAAATCCAGCCCCCATAGCCTCACAGATCTGCAATCCAGCCCTCATATGCGAGCTCCACAAGACGTTGAAGACCCACGTATAACAGCTGTTTTACCCTGTAGCTTAAGACCATAGTTGAGAATCTTTATCGGTGTGTTTACTAAATTTTCCCTCTAACATATATGTGTATATCCGTTCATATAGAATGCATTTCCTGAATACTTCCTGTCTTTCAGGGTTCTGTATTATGAGAATTAAAAAGATGGACCTAGGCTTTCAGTCCCTACTTTTTGAATACTTGAGATTATTTTTATATTTATTTATTTTTTTTACTACCATGGTCCATCTTTATAGACTCTGAAACTTTGTAGTTGGAGCAGTAGCTAAAAACTCTTTAACTCCCTTGAAGATTTCTTTATGTAATGTATTTCAAAGCTGGGTATTTCCAGAAATTTTCAGCTTCAAAATCTATAGTAACAAATTCAGATGCATCTGGCATTTGCCTTTTCTCAAATTCATCAGTGGCAATGACACACGGAGCCCTACTGATTTTCTCTTATATTCTATTGAACAAAATGGGACTGGCATCAATATTGTTATCAGGAGAAGTGTTACTGATCTGAAATAAGTTGATGTCCTCAAAGGATTGGTGAAATGAAGGAAAGCATGAAATGATTGTCATAATTAAGTCCCTTTTCATTCTTTGATAAATGTGCATTAAGATTTTTTCTCTAACAGTGTGGGTGATAAAAATAAGCCCAGTCCTGGTGCTGTCCTTAAAGATTCCTGCAACTGTTGAGAAAGACAGAAGAATGCTGCTCAATCACAGCATTCTAGATCACGTGACAGTGTCCTGGGCAGGCGGCTGTGAGACAGAATGGGAAGGAGCCGGCTAAGCCCGGCTCAGCGGTGGCTCAAATCAAAGCCTAGAGAACGAGAGAAGACTATGCTTCAGCTTTTCAGGCTTATTCACAGCCCTGGAGGCGAAAGCACTTGCAGCAAAATGCAGAGAGAAGAGAAAAGGAATCAGAAAGGCAGAAATGACAAGGACAGTGGCTGTGAATTTTAAAATGATAAGGTTGACTTCTAATAAGTAGCATGGCGAGCCAGATCTGAATTTCAGTGAGAAGTATCTTGATCATACTGGCATTCTGGAAAGCTTATTTAAATATGAGGGCACAAAAGTCAGAGTAAGACTCTGGAACTAAGTTAGAAAATTGTGCAGAAGTCCAGGTCCCTGTCATAAGAAGCAGAACTCTGGCGTGGAGTGAGGAGCAGAAAGGGAATAGAGAGCTATTCAGGACATGGTATCGGTAGGACTCAAAGGATTTGATGATGATGATGTGGTGGTGGTGGAGGTGGAGGTGGTGGTGGAGGTGGTGGTGGAGGTGGTGGTGGTGGTAGTGGAGGTGGTGAGATGCTGACAGCTGGGAGTGAATAACTCAGATACCGCAGGGTGGGGAGGGTGACTGCCTGCCTTTAATTTCTAAGTCTAGAGCCATTACAGTTCTTAGCAAAGACAGAAGTCTGGGGGAGGCAAAGTAAGCATGGTGATGGTCAATTCAATCAGCATATTAGATTGGCAGAGTGCACCTCTGGGTGCAGCCAGGTGGGTCCTGGAAGTGTGACCTGGGCTGCCGTGGTCCCTGATCCCTTTCTCCCTGCTACTCTTCCCCACTCTCTGGCTCCAGACACTGGCAGTTGACCACTTTTCCTTGCCCTCTGATTAATGCCAGCCAGCCATGGATGGAAACATTCAGAACCATGATCCAAGTCAAGCATTCCTTCCACCTGTGTGCTAGCCACTTTGTCCCTACAACAGAAAACTGAGCAATAAAAGTTTAAAATCACGAGGTCAACTGGGTACCTCCCTAGGTAAAGAAAGCTTACATCTTGCTTATTAACATTCTATAATTACTGATGATTGTGGCAAATATTTAGACATGCATATGCACACACTTTGTTTTGGTACGTGTGCGGCACAAGGGACTGCATCCAGGACCTTGTGCTTGCCAGTAATGTTCTGTACTTAAGCCATGCCCCTGGTCCTGAGAATTCTATGTATATTTTACCAAATAAAATTTAAAAATATCTATGTTATGGGTTAAACATGCTAGTTGTATTATTTTTGGTAACTATTCACCTAAATGCGTGATTATTGGAATTGAATGCCCATTTTTAAGCAAGTGTCATCATACTCTCTGTTATGGGTACAGGCAGCCTATCTTGGGCATGAGTCAGTGACAAGGTCAGGGGGAGCCAGGAGCCAGGGTGTGTTCCCCACACCCCTGAGTGAATCTGTGCCCTCGCCACCAGAAGTGTCTTGGAGCACCTCTCAGAAGAAGCTGTGAACCCTGCAGAGCATTCAGACCCTCGAACAAGTGCTTGTTTACAGCAAAGTGAATTCAATTACAGTAACAATGGATTATGGTATTAATTAGGGATTACCTTATTGAGTCATTTCCATAAATTATTTCTTAATGAGAGCCTGCATCTCCTCTCATTTGAGGCATGTGGCCCTTAACATTTTAATTGCCTTAATTTATAAGTGTGAAAGTAAATACGGTTCACAGGCCAAGCTGGCCTTAGCCATGGGGCATCAGCTCTATGGATATAACCTTTTTTTTTGTTTTTTGTTTTTTTTTTGCAGAACTGGGGATTGAACTCAGCCCCTTGCACTTGCCAGGGAAGCGCTTATTCTACTGAGCCATCTCCCCGGCCCCCTATGGATATAATCTTAATCTTGTAGGTAAAAGCTGATGGGTTTTTGGTGTTAAATATACCTGTGAAGAAAGGCGAAATGAACCTCACAGAAGACTTAGAGGTTGTGCTCTGACACCTTCCCTCTCTATAGATATTACTTCACTTTCAAAGATTCCTGGGCCGTAATCAGAGCGGGCTGGCTCTTCCATCCGCACAGGACTTACTGCAGCACCAGAAAACCTGCACGGCTCCCCCGGGCCCGGAGCGCACCATGCAGGCTCTGTGTGCATTCCCAAGATTGCTCCAGGTCTAGTTTCAGCAGAAATTTTAAAACTAGATTCCCTGTGTAGAAGTAACGCAATCTATAGATGGTGTTTATTTCAACAGTTCTAGCATCATTGTAAGTTCTGACGGACAACCTGAAGATGCTTCCTATTTTCAAGAAATCATTAATCCCTCTGCATCCATGTGCTCTTGAACTGCTCCATGGTTGCTCAGCCTCATATATTGTGAGTATGGAAGTTCGTTAGGACACACTCAGCTCAATGCTTCCAAGATTCCTTTTACAACAAGGACGGAAGTGGGAAGTGAAGACAACGATGTGGAAATCAGAATCCTGAGCTACAGGTAAGGGTGTAAACTTCCATCCCTTGGGCGACTCATCCTGCTGCTCTTGTGCTCGTGTTTCTGTAGTGACCACCCTCATGAGAATTAAATGACATATCTGCTGTGCTGTAAGCCACATCATATATGCTTAAATATTATTGCTATCATTATCATGAATATTGGATGTCATTTGACTTAAATGAGCATTACCATGTACCTTTCTGATATATAAAAAATTAAAATAAAATACCTGATCTACTGTGCTGGATTGCAACAAGCATCAAAAGTAGCCTCACTGGGTAAATAAATTGTTCACAACCACCCAGCTTGTGAAAGAATCAGTATGAAAAAAAAATCAATGTAGAGTCACCTATTAGAAGACAGGAAAACTTTAAAATAGAAGATCTTTATAATTCAGGCTCTACACATAATGTACATGAATTCAGATAGCATGGCTTTAATTTCAATCTCTTTATCTCGTTAGCTGATTTAACCTGAGTAAAAGATGCATTCCCTCTGTAATCCAGGACCCTTATTTGACTGACATGGGCTTATCAATATGACCAGTCATCTGGGGAAGTTGTAATAGCTTAAAGAAACAACACTTTCCAGCACTCGGGACCTCAGCTCATCCCAGTATGTCCTTCCCAAGGACTAAATTATATGATTGCCAGTTTTATGTTAACCTAATAAACATTTTACGAAGATGGTGCTTATCATAAATGTCTTTCATGAAAAATGGCTACATATTGACAGTAACAAAGAGAGAGCCTCTGGATTTCAAATACTTATAAATCCACTGAGGTTGGCAAAATTTATCTGGGAATGCAGGTCAATTCAAAAGAGAGAACTGACCAACCAATCAGAAGCTTTCATCTTACGAAGAAAGAAATTAGCCTTGAAAGGAAGGGCATCAAGTGTTTATATCTAATCAGAAAAGCATTCAAAGTACATTGCACAGTACTGGAAAAGGTAGTACGATATACTGAATGTGCTTATTAAAATTGGAATATTTTTCAAAGAAAATTTGTATTGTCAAATGCCATATATACATTCAATGTATAAAATCATTTACTTTTGTGACAGCATTTTAAATACTTACAGCAGAATTAATCATGCCAAACAAATATGTAGACATTCCCACATAGTTTAAAATTAGAAAAGAAATTACATAAATACACACCAAAAGGGGGTGATAAATAAATAATAAAAAATACAGCCATGCAAATTCTGATGAAAATTTATGCTCACTGATAACCAAGGATACCAAATAAATTTTATGAGGAATATGTAACCCCAGTGCTCACACGTAACCCTGGCATTAGTGAAAATGGTAACCATGAGCATGAAAAGGTAGTAGGATAACATAGTACAGTTACAGAAGAAGGGACAAAAGTGTTGGTTTCTTTTTTTGTATTTGTCCTTTTTACCCTTATACCTTAAACACATCTTACGATATTGTATATCAAAAAAAAATAAATCCAGTCAATTGCAAAGGGTGAATAATACTGTCAGAGAAATGGGTTGATAAGTGCAAGGAAGCGTCAGTTCACAAGTGGGGTGAGCTCCAGGATTTGGAAAAGATGCCTTGTGTCTGTGCGGTAAGGACACACCTTCGTGTTCACCACCGATGCACAGCTTGCAGACAAAACCAAAATTTGGCGCGTGCTCCTGTTGGCAATCAACATGTTTGCAAACAGAAGTGTTCCTGAGCCAAGGCAGCGCTGTACTAGGGCCGTTAATTATATCAGAGGATCAAATGAAAGTAAGCAAAGCACAGAGGGAACAGAATTAGAAAATCATGTCTCCCTTGCCCTTCCGCATGCTGCCCCTGCTGGTCCTTCGAGGTTTTCTGCCTCCTGCTGCCAGGGCCCTTTGCTGAGACAGGGCCCAGGGGGTCCACTAGCACAGCTGCTGCGCCAGGGGCTGGTGCTTCTCCTGGGCTAAACTGGCACTGTGTGCCCAGCCCTAAGCTTTCTCCACAAAGCTCACGCCTCTCACCATCCAGCATTAAAATGTCGCTGTCGTCCCCTGTTCTCTGTGTCTGGTAGCTTCTAATTACAGTTAGTGAAGAAAGAGCCATTCAGTGTAACAGTGTGAAATAAATGGATGAGATATGAGGAAAAACACTGAAATAAGTAGAGCTAAACTCCCATCAGAAATGGTAAGTACCTTCTTCCAATAAACCAAATCACAAACTGTATGGTAAAGTGTTAGTTCGTGGTGAGTCTTCGCACTTCGACTTGTTCAGCTGCCTACTAATGAACAGAATGATTCCTTATGAGTAACAGTTGTTTCAAAGGCCCAGACATAGCCTAAACTTTGACAAGTACCATCTGGAAAGAGGCCTTGAAAGATGCCTGGATACCAAACATGCTGGAGGTCAAACATGGTGAGATGGATGTAGCGAGGAGCAGCGTGGCAAGTCGCAGCACGTCCCATGGCCGTTGTGCCTTTTTTACCCACAGCGTCAGGTCAGGTCCCACTGCTTCTTGCTTGTGGACATGTCCTGAACGTGGCCTAGTGAGGCCCTGATGTGCATGAGAGCTCCTGGACCACAGGTCCATGTGTTCATTCATCTTGTAATGATTTACTGGGTTCCTTCTCTATGTTAAGTGCTCTGTCAGGTGCTTAGACTCAGATGAGCAGATTTCTTTATGATCCTTGCCTTCACTGGGCCAAGACTAATAAGTGACAGAAATTGATATTAAATAGCTACCCAGATGAACATTTGCACCTGTAATAAGTGCATGAAGGAGACATACTGTGCTGTGAGAGTTTACCGTGGGCCTTAGGCACAGGCCTGGCCATGGGGCTGAGAGCTGAGAGAGGGGAGAGGAGTTAATTCAGGAGGAGCACATTATCGGGCTCCTCTTTTCCTTCTAATGGAAGAACAGGCACTTTCCAGAAGCAAATTACACAAATCTAACGTTGTTCTTAGCATCTGACCTAAGGAAAAACGTGGATTAAGCTCATATGAGAACCTCAGTGGGCCTGTAGGGTCTAAATCACCTAGTAATGCAGATCAAACCTTGGCAGTGTGTTGCAGAGGAGGGAGACCTTACAGTAGGAAACCCAACAAAGTCGCACCCGAACCCCTGGCAGGGCAGACACAGGCAGATACCAAGTATGTGTGATTTGAGCCAATGAATTAGTGCTAATAACTTTGTATAACAATAGAAAAATAATACAGAAACCTGAAGCTGGGCTATCCTGGGAAAGATTTTATTTACCTTAATCATTTGTAAGATAGTCTTAAAGCTTGAAAGAATTAGTTTACATAGACATTTCATAATCCCAGAAAAATACCCAAATAAGATTAGTACATGAAAGAAAATGTTAAAATGAAAATTAAATTAATGAAAGTTTACTTTCCATTCTAAATTAGATGCATGCAAAAGTTTGCCTTTCTTTCTTTCTTTTTTCTTCTTNTTTTTTTTTTTTTTGTGGAGCTGGGGGTTGAACTCAGAACACTGCCCTTGCCAGTTCTCCCTGGCCACAAAAGTTAATAATTTTTAGAATAACTAAGAGAAGTAAACAGGGTAAAAAGTAAGTTACATGCTATCAACAAGATATGAAAGGTGGAGAAAAAATGAAGTAACTGCCCTACTCTACTTTTTAAGTGAAAAGAAGAGTATAATCTTCCTTATAGAAGGAAATAGAAGTAGGATGATTTTATGCAACATTGATTGCATGTGTGTATGATTCACACGCATTACACAGAATTGTGTAATTACGTCACATCCCCATAATGTTGTGAGGTACACATAAAAAAATAAATAGATTGATATCAATGTGGTGCCAGCATGCGCCAAGCTGTGCCTGAATGCTCACATAGGTGTGGCAGTAGCTGCCATTCGGATCTTTCCAGCGTACGGAAGGAAACCACACCTCAAGGAGACACTGCAGGTTTACCATGTAGGCGGGCAGGCCTGGGGCGTGCTCAGGCCCATCCTTGTCTTACGTGACTTTCTCCACAAGCATCTCCACGCCCAGGACCAGTGGTTAGTCGGAGCCTAGAACGAAGGCAACCACGCAGCCACATTAGTTGGTGAGGTTTTTAATCTGTCAGTCCTTTGGTTTACCTGTTAATAAATTTTGAAATGTCACAGCCACACATTCTCAAAATATGCTGTGATTTGAAATTCACAGGTAAGAATTTAATATGACTAAAGACTGAACAAAATGGACAGACATAGAGAAATATTTTGTGTCTTGGATTTTTCAACTGGAGTAAAAAGTGGAGAATGATGTAAAATTACTGATCTTAAGGGCAAAGGGTTGCTATGAAAGGGAGCAATGACCTGCTATTGTTCACATTTAAAAATAAAAAAAAAGAAATGGGGGTGAATGTTAGCAGGAGAGATCTAGGCAAGGCCATCTTTTTTTTTTTTTTTTTTTT
>NDGM011101026.1:0-11580 GCA_002564305.1 Octomys mimax | reverse complement strand
GTGCTTCCCTGGCAAGTGCAAGGGTCTGAGTTCAATCCCTGGTTCCACAAAAAAAAAAAAAAATAATAATAATAATAATAATAATAATAATAATAAAAATATTTTTTTTGATTGGGCGTAACAGAAAACTCAACTAGCATTGGCCTAAACCTCAAGGATCTTCAGCCTTTAAGAAAAAGTCTACAGTAGGTGGACTCATCACAGATTGGGCTGCTTAATGATACACGGACCCCAGTGTACCCTTCTCTTGTTCAAATTCACTGTGGTAGTCATTTATTATTTGTTCCATCAAACTCATGCTCACAAAATAGTTTACCATTGCTCTAAGCATCAAGCACTAAATGGGGGCTGGGGCAAGGAGTAATGCTATTCAAAAAAGAGAGGAGTGTTCTCTCTTTTATTAAGGAAGAAAGTCCTTCCTAGGAGCACTCCAGCAGGTCTTTTACATCTCCTTGGACAAAACTGGTGACACGTCCACACCTATGCTAGTCATTGGCCAAGAGGGTGGGACTGGAACGACCACTATCATGCACGAGGCAGAGCACACTGCTTCTTGTGCAGAGCTGGGTTCTGCTGCCAGGAAGATGCGGTCAAGGCTGTTGGGTGGGCCATCAGCAGGACCTGCTACGCTGGGCAGGGTGACATTCAGCAGCTGTGCCGTGCATAAGCTGGCTCCCATCCAGCTCCATGTTGTTTGTGAGGCTCACCCTTGTTGTTCTCATAAAGAGAGCTGATCATTTTCAGCGGTGCCTAATGTCCCCTACCATCCTGCCCATGAATGCCTCACAGCATAGTAGCCTACCCAGTGCTGATGGTCACCCAATCATTTCCCAATAGCGGAATGTTCTGGATCTTGCTTTTGGGTGATTAGATCCCAAGGCTCCTCTGGCACACATAGCTGGGAGGGAATTCTTAGGTCATAGAATATGGCTATGTCCAGCTTTTCTCACATTTTCCAGAGCAGCTTTGCCATTTTATGCCCCTCCCTGTGCTGGGGAGAACTACGGTGCTCCCTAACACTTGCATTTTCTATCTTTATCGTTGGAGCAACTCTGCTGAGTGTAGAGTGGTCTTACGTTGGTGTTTTAATTTTATTTTCTCCAGACACTGATGAAACTCTGCCCCTTTAGTTTTGGTTACTGGCCTTCTGGCTGTTCTCCCTGCAATGTGCTGATCTAGTCTTTGGGGTATCAGTTAACTAGAGCCTCAGGAGCCCCCAAGCAAGGACAACATGCTTTAGACTGCAGGCTCCCGTAGGCTGGCTAAGCAGAGTGGGCTTCCTGGGAGGGTGGGACTCGGGCTGCCCAGTGGGTCCTCCGGGGCCAGGCTAAATGCAACCGCTCCATAAGCTCTTCTTTCTCCCGGTGATGGCAGAAGCCCAGAGCCAGCCCTGTCACATAAGCTCTTGTAACATGGTGCCTGCATCATGTCCACTGGCACGCACTGGCCAGGGCATGTCATTTGGACTTGGGCCGAGCCCAGTGGGCACAGGAGGAAAGAAGCATCTGCCTTCAGCAGAGAGGAGTGTGCACTCGCTGAGCAGGTCCAGGGGAAGCCCTGGGCGTTTGGGTCTTTTTAAAAGCCCTCATGTGATTCTAGTAAACTTTAGTCAGAGCCAAGAACCATTCACCCCCAGTCACACCGCAAGTCAGCCAGCCAAAAGGGAAACCCGGCTGAGCTGACTTTATTTTATTTTCTAAAAGCAGCTGATTCAACCAACTCTTCTCTCTTCAGGGCATTTTTTTTTTTTTAGAAGAGAGTCCTTGTAATTAACATGGAAATTGTTTTAGTGATTCATGTTAACTAGTTGGGAGCCCTGGGCTTGTTCATTCCTAGTGATCCTGACCTTCCCACAATGACGAGCAACGGGGACATGTCAGGGTAGGATGCCCCTAGTAATTGGAAGGAAAGAATATATGCAAAACTCCATAGGGTGGTATTTGGAGCTGCGGGATCCTGTTGTGTCCCCAGGAGAGTGCCTGATGCACAGTAGTGGCACAGGGAATGATCTTCCAACATGTACGTGTATAGACAGGCTTTCCACAGTGGCAAATGAATCACGGATTGGAGAATGTTTGCAAAGACAGGTGTGTAAGTGGATGGATGGGAGGATGCATGGGTGTGCATGCTGAGTGAGCAGGCAAATAAACAGGCAATGGATAGTGGAGAGATGGGTAGATGGTTGGATGGACGAATACATGGCTGCATGAATGTGTGGATAGATAGGTTCATGGAGGGCCAGTGAGATAGCTCAGCAGACTAAAGCCACTGCTTAGGCAGGCTTAGGTAAGCGCAGGGACTGCAGTTCAATCCACAGCACCACATGCCACAATAGCCCCACTCTTGGGGCAGGCTGAGCCAGCCACAAAAAAGAAAGGTAAGATAGGTTCATGGAGATTAATGGGAAGTGGAGGGCTAAGTGGTTGTAGGGAGCTACAGGGTAGGAGAATGCACAGATGCATTGGCAGGTAGGTTACCTGATTAGATAGATAGACGGATGGAAGAATGGATAGATATATAACTGGGCGGGCCTGCAGGAGGATGAACAAATGGGTGGACTGATGAATAGATGGGTGCATGTGGACAGACGGGTGATGAGGCAGTATAAAAACAATGTGTAACTGAACGGAAAAAAGCGCAGGTTTCTCGGTGGGTGAGCAGAACCATCTCGTGAGCACATTTAGTGACCAGGACGGTCTCGGTCTCCTCGCAGGATCTTCAGATCTGCTGCTCCTTCCTCCTGCTGAGAGTCTCTTCTGGAGGCCAGGGTGAGGGCTGGCAGAGATGGCGATGCAGATCAGTTCTCGGGGCAGACAGCGAGCCATCGGGAATGAGGAGTACAGCCTGTACAGCAGCTTGAGCGAGGAGGAGCTGATCCAGATGGCCATTGAGCAGAGCCTGGTGGACAAGACCAGGGGCTCGACTCCCACTGGCTCCACCGCTGCTGAGGCCACTGGGTCAGTGCAGGCCAACCGCCAGCCAGCCCATTTCTACCCCTGGACCAGGTAAGCAAGGCCAGGCTGCCCAGTGAATGGCGCCATAGGGTATGCACAAGGTGCTGATGCAGATGCTGTCCGTCCTGACCTTATCCTGCTCTCTAGGATGCTTTTTAACACTGTAATGACTTCTGCATTACCTAAGGATAAAGGATTGTCAAGGATTACAGTGAGTGACTTACGGTTGTCCTTGGTGTCCACAGGGGTGGTTTCCATGGATACCAATAGCCCTGCTCAAGTCTCTTACATGAAATGGCATAGGGCCGGCCTGATAGCTCAGTTGACTAAAGCGCCTGCTTAGGCAGAGTGCAGTACCTGGTGGATCGAACCTGCCTGCAGGGTATTCTGAGACTGCGATTGAGACTGGGTGTGGTGGCACACGCCTGTAATCCTAGCACTTGGAAGGCTGAACACGGGAGGATATCTATGAGTCCAATCTACATAATAAGACCCTATAGATCCCATCCTAAATACAGGAAAAAAAATGAAATGATATAATATTTACTTATAGCTCATGCACATCCTCTCATACGCCGCACACCCTTTCATATGCTGTAAAACACCTCTAGATTAGCCACAACTTTTTTTTTTTTTTTTTTTTCCGAACCAGGGATTGAACTCAGACCCTTACACTTGCCAGGGAAGTGCTTATTTTACTGAGCCATCTCCCCGGCCACTAGCCACAACTCTTGAATCAATGTAGATGCAGTGTAAATTCTTGCTTCACTGTGTTGGTCAGGGAATAAAGCCAAAAAGGAAGTCTGCACACCTACTCGTGCATTTTCTTAAAATATTTTTTATCTGAAGATTGTGAAGGCAGAGTGTGTGGGTCCCAAGGTTGACTGCTCACTTGGTCGTCTGACCTCCCAGGGACTCTCTGGCTGTCTCTACACTACTCATTTTCCAGTTGAGGGACCCGAAGCTCAGGGCTGAGTGACTGGCCCAAGGTCACAAAGCTGGTCAGTTGCAAACACTGGAACGAAGCAGCTCTAAAGCCCCGAGCAGCCCTGACTTTCTAGCTGAACACCGCGGGTCTGAGGCGCAGACTCCACCCTATTTGTGCCGTCTCTGGAAGGCAAAAGAAGACAGTTGCAACGAAGCCGTCCTTCCTTATGGCTGTCCTTCTTTCTGGCTATCTTGTCTCAGCGCCACTCACTGCAACTGGACCTTTGAAGAGCAGCGCCACCTAGTGGAATGTGGCGAGAGCCACAGCCACCGAGCAAAGATGTCATTAGCAAAGACTCAAGTGAAATTAATTTACATATTGGAATTGCCCGTATATTTTGCCCCAAATATTATCATTTCCATGTCATGGACATAAAATTATGAATGAGATTTTTACCTTCTTTTTGTCCTTAGCAAGGAAATCCAGTGTATATTTTATTCTCATAGTATATCTGGGTTCCAACCAGCCACATTTCAGGAGCTCCCTAGACGCACATGACCAGGGGACACCATCTTGGATCTAGGGGACACCTTCTTTGTAGAAGGGGGGAGGCAGAGAGGTGATCAAGCAATTGATCTTCAAATGCTTTTAGAAACTATGTAGAAACCGCAAAAATGCTTTAGCTTCCTCCTGAGCCGAGGTCGGGCCGGCCCTGCAGTTGGAGGTGGGGAAGGAGTTGTGGTGACAGTGTCGCTGCGCAGCATGGGTCTCAAGTCCTCCTCTCTCCAGCAGCCAGTTGCCTTCCTGTGTGACCTTGCCAGTCACCCAAGCTCTCCGAACCCTGCTTCCTCTACTCTTCCCAGTGCAGGCACAGTTGATAGAGGATGAAGGGAGGTGACAGTAGCTCAAGCCTGCCCCTCCATGTACCTATCAGGGTTCCCCACAAGTGACCGTGCCAAGGTGGATCTCATTGGTAGTATGTGATGGCCAGGTTCCTCAGCTGTCCCTGAAGTCACCGCTTCTGGGACCCAATGGGAGAAGCAGAATCCCACAGGCAGGACTTGGTTCCCTGCGGCCAGGTACAGGAGGCCTTGGTTCCTGTTTTGGCTCAGGTTCAGCTGAAGTCAGACCACAAGTTCCTCTTTCTCAGGACAGAACCTGATAGAGATCTGGCAGCCTTCCTCCAGAGACCAGAGATGGGGCCTGCTGCACGGAGCGGCATGTCCCCCTGGGCACCTGCAGCCCTTTCCCCAGTGCAAGAGCTCCTTCTGGGAGTCCTGAGGATGCTTAGAAACATTAGGATGAGGAGATCCATGAGCTCCAGCCCCGATCCCTCCTCCACAGATGAGTAAGGAAGCACAGACCCACATGGAGCCATTCACAGTTATTCTGCCTCCTGGGGAAAAGGCCTCACAGGGAAATGAAACCACTTAGCCCAGGTCAGGCAGTCCCCACAGACAATCAAGCCATGCAGGGCGGACCAATTTGAATCCTCTCTCCCTGGCTAGGCCTGAGAGTGCCCGGGCTCAGCTCTACCACTTTGGGTCTGGAGGGAGGCCTTGGAGGGAGAGAAAGATCTTAATGCGAGCCTGAATGCAATCTCCTCCTGGCGGTACAGGGAGCTCCTCCCAAGTACCAGGCAGAGAGGTCAATGCCCTTGACACTTGCCAAAGCCATGCATGGTGCATGTTACTGTGTCCTCATAACAGGATGACAAAGCAAGCGCACAGTATAGCCAGGAAGTGAACCAAAGCCAGCTGGGCTCAGAAGTTCACATGCTCGACCAGGCCTGGCCAACTCCGCACGGGCCTCTTTCTGTCCTTCCCTTCCCTTCCCCCACCTGGAGGAGGGTTTGGTTTACACACACACACACACACACACACACACACACACACACAACCTGTGTTCACACTGCCAGGCACAGCACTGCAGATGGTACAGGACCTAGAGGGCGCTGCTCACTTTTATCCCTCAATAGTACAGTTTCCACCCAATAGATCCAGAGCAAGGATGTGACTTACCTTTCTCCTGTGTCTCTGCCATTAATCTGTCAACTCCTCCAGGGCAGGGACCTTATGTCTTTCTTCTCTGTGAAACTCCAGGCCTTACCAGTGGCAAATACCAAATAGCTCTCCACAAATACCTGAGTGGGTGAGTGAAGAAAGGAGCAAATAAAGAGGCAACGGAGAACCAGCCAGATAG
Organism: Octomys mimax; assembly: GCA_002564305.1. Lineage (NCBI taxonomy): Eukaryota > Metazoa > Chordata > Mammalia > Rodentia > Octodontidae > Octomys > Octomys mimax. The sequence goes on along the minus strand of NDGM011101026.1, from coordinate 5,496 downwards.
CTCAGCAGATTAAAGCGCCTGCAAGCAGGCGCAGGGGCCAGAGGTTCCATCCCCAGGCCTGCTGTGCTGGCCCCACCCCTGGGGCACGCTGAGATGGCAACTGAGACTGGGTGTGGTGGCATGAGCCTCTAACCAACTCTTAGGAGACTGTAAACAGGCCGATCACTATGAGTCCAATCTAGTAGTGAGACCCTGAACACCCCATAGACCCTTCCTTAAAATAAAATTTTAGAAAAAAAGCAATGGAAAAAGAAGTAGATTTGGGGGTTCTGATCCTTCCTCTGCCGCATACTCACTGTGCAACCTCAGACAATTTCCCTTCCCCTGCTGAGCCCCAAAGATCTCATCCCTAAAATGGTCAGAACCAAAGCTCACTGCTCACCAGGGACTCCTGCACACGAGGCAAGTGCTGTCCCGCTGAACCACACCCCCAGTCAGGCAAGCCCTGGAGCCTTCCCCATCCGTACCCTGACCTCAGCTGGCCCTTCCTCACTCCCTGCCAGGGTACCTGGGGCACCAACCTCAAGGCTGCTTTTGCTTCCTAAGCAGCTTAAGTGTCATCCTGCAAAGTCCATCTTAGTGTCCCCAGCTGTGATCTCTGGGAGAAGGAGCGGAGTCGTTCACCTTTGTGCCCTCAGTGCCCAGCAAAGGGCCTGCGCCATTGCATGTGCCTGGGCAATGCTTTAGACAAAAGACTTCCCTTTGAAACCAGCACAGTGAGTACTCCAGGACAATAATTTGTCATTATTGTCTTGTGACCAAAATGACAAGCAAATGAGTCTTCGGAACCATAGTACAGAAAGCCAGATCAGTGCGTCTCAAAAGAAAATATAACATTCTTTCCCAAAGCCACTTTTCTATTTGCTTCTCCTCCACCATCATGTAAAGGGAGAAAGGTTGACACATGTATGAGGATCATTTCTCTGGCCTTGGCGCACCAAGGGCTCCCACCAGACCTAGAGTCCACGCACCATGAAGCGGGAGCGCAGGCCACCCCAGTGGAGCAGGAGGCTGGGTCTTCGTGGTCGTCACACTCTTGTATTTCAGTTAAGGTTACGCTTCTAAGAAGGAGCAAAGACAAAGAGGAAAACCTGACCCAGGGGCTGGCTGGGGCTGCTGTGTACACAGCCGATGACTCGCATGAAGAAGCCCATGTGTACCCACCTCTGGGAGAGCCCAGGTGCCCGCAGGCCCTTGCTTGTGCCCTCCGAAGCTGAAAGTCTAAAGACAGGGCAGGCCTAGTGACCCAGCAGGCAGAGTCAAAACGTGAACTGCTAGGTTTCAGAGAGAAACACAGCCCACCTGGGCCTCTTCCAGGGCACGACCTGTGGCCACATCCTGCAGGCCAGACTGCCTCGCTCTGCTGGGAATTCCCCTGTTGTGGCGGAGGGGAAATGGGCCTCAGTCTTGGGTCAAAACAGCACGAAACCAACTAGAGGCTCTGGTCCTCATTCAGCCTGAGCCTCAACATCTTCACACCCTGAGCCGTCACCCCACCTGGAACCCAACCAAGTGAATAAGGAGGCGGTAGACAGAGAAGTAGGTTTGGGGGTTTAGGTCCTTGCTTTATTTGAACATGATTCCCATGCATCCAGACCGACCTTCCGGATTTGAGCCCAGCTCCCTCCCTGCGGCTCTGTTGTATGCAACCTGTCTCCCTCCCTGCAGCCTCTGCCATCCTGAGGAGACACAGTAAGACGCGACTTCTGAATGTTCATCCCCCGCTCCCCACACAGGGCGGGAGCTACAGCTTCACTGCTGGGTAGAACTCAGCTTGTCTGTTTCCTCATCTGCAAAATGGGAACAAGGCGGGCCTGACTCCAGGAAGAATGGAGAGGTGGATCGGAGGTGATGCTTGGAAGGGCTTTGTGGCCATTTGTCTTGCATGGTGTGGAGGGTAGTCACTACCACCACAGCACTTTTCCCTCCTCTCCAGGCCAGGAGCCAGTGCAGGAACCCTGGGCCCGGCAGTTCTTGGCCCCCTGGGCCAGAACTGTAGCCCTTGAATCTGTTCCAAGCACTGAGTTCTCCCCAGCCACAGGAATGGTGAGGAACCCCCAAGCTGGGTTCTGCCTCTACATTTTGAAGATAAAGAAACTGAGGCACAAAGACAGGAAAGCCTTGTTCAAAGTGCGGGACCCATTTGTGTGGGGGCCAGAGGGTGAAGAGGCAGGAACAGGAACAGACCCTGCGTGTGGAGGAGGAAGCTGTTTTAGGAGTGGGTCTGAACTTGGGCTCTGCTAGCTTACCCGCTATGGAGAGCCTCAGGCAGTTACCGCCCTGTTGGGGCCTCAGTTTCCTCATCCTGTCCTCTGTAAAGATAGGATGTTGACATCCATCCCTGGGGTTGAGAAACAAGGATTACTGGATCCTGAAGGCACAAAGGTGTCCTGCTTGGCCTCATGAGGGTGAGTAGAGGGCAGAGATGGAAGGATGGGGAGGAAGAAGGTGAGGAGGTCACCGCCCTCAGGACAGCCTCCTGGATCCTCTGCCCCATGGCCTGGCCTTGCAAGGTCCACGGAATCTGCAGCTTCTGGGTTGTCCAAGGAGAATGTGGGTCCTTGTCAGGGCTGCTGGTGCAGGCTTCAGTCACAGAAGTGACATCTTCCCTCACCCCACAGATGGCCCCTTTCCCCAGCCTCCAGGCAGCAGCGGTGGCCCAGATGGGGTGCCTGCAGTGCCTGGGCTGATCTTCTAGGAGGAAAGGGCTGGGGCCAACTAGCACAATCTCACTGTGGCCCCAAACAGTCCCAGTCACAGCACACTGCCACATCTTCTTTCAGCACCCAGGGGGGTGAGGAAGTGGAGGTTCAGAGAGGTGAAATCCTAAAGCGAGCCTGTGACTGCCTCGAGCTCCTCCACGCCTAGATCTTCACAAAGTACTTCATGCCATCAGTGAATCCAGGTCTTGGTGGCTGTCAAAACCAGGGCTGGGGGCCAGGGGGATGGTTCAGCGGAATAAGCCCTTCCCTGGCAAGCGCAAGGGCCTGAGTTCAATGCCCGGTTCCTCAAAACAAAACAAAACAACCCAGGGCTGCTCTCAAGCCACCTGTAGGTGGAGAAACTGAGGCACAGACTTGGCTAACCAGTCCCAGGCCACACAGCTAAGCAGTGTCTGGACCTCAGGCTATATCTGCCTGATGCTGAGCCCTGACCCCATGACCACTAGACTGATGTTTGAGGCTCTCACCTGGAACCCGAGAGGAGGGTTGGGTGCCTAGAGCCTGGCTCCCTTGTCACCCTCATCTCCCACAGACCCCTCCTCCCGTTCTCTTGGGAAGTGTTTGGCCAGCCCCAGGGCATAGCCCCTTATATTCAGGGACCTGCAGCTGATCACTTCTCACATCCTCCCGGGTGAAGAATGTCACCTTGCTCTGTGTCTGCGGCCCTTGTGGTTGGCTGGAGAGGGGGCCGGCGGGGGTAGGCGTGAGGTTAACCTCATTGTTGTCTTATATGGTCATTTAAATCTCCCAGGGCTTCCTCCAAGGGCCAAAAATAATCCGGAGACACAGCAGCTGTGTCCAGCACACAGAGAGGACCTGGCCATCTGCTTTGGTTCAGAGCCCTGCGTCCGTCTGTCACTCAGCCTCTCTCTCCAGCTTGGCTCCATCCTCGTTCCTGCCTCCAGCCATGACCCGCTTCTCCTATGTAGAGTACTTTTCCCTCTTTCACGCCTGCTCTGCACCTCTCAGGTCCACAGCGCCTGCCCAGAGCTCGCCGGCCCGGCCCCCCATGGGTCTGTTCCAGGGGGTCATGCAGAAATACAACAGCAGCCTGTTCAAGACTTCCCAGCTGGCGTAAGTGACCCCTGCCTGGCCCCACATCACATGCTCATGTCCCCAGCTGTCGTGGCAGGGAGGGTGGGGGTAGAGAGCACCCCTGAAGCCCCAGGATAGCAGGGAACACTGCCGAGCCACCTGCCAGGCCAGCCCCCCAGGTGTGTCCCCCTGGGGCCCAGTTGCTCCTGGGGTTCCACAAGGACCCCTTAGATGGCCCAGACTGGTACCTCCTATAGGGTACCTACTATAGAGATAGTAGAGAAACCCATGGGACTTTGATCTTAGGACCCTAGCAGAAGGGAGACTGGGGAGATGGCCTTAAAATCGAGTCCCAGAGAGGCTGGGAGGCAGGGCAGAGGCGTTGCCCCGTCTTCTGCCTGTCCTGTCCCACAGCCCCCCACACCCTCCCGCAGGCATCATGTGAGCGCATCCCAGACCCCCAGACCCACAGCTTTGGCTTTGCTTATGCCTTCATTTAAGTGGCAAGTACCAAAATCCAGAGCTAATCTTTGCTACAGGAGGGGTTCTGTTTGCTTGGTAGAGTGGGATCCTTGGGAGATGGCTGTGTCTCCCTCCCCTCTCTGCCCCCCCAACCCGTGACCCTAGAATGGCTAAAAGCAGGAGAGGACCCCATGCTGTCCCCACTATTTCTGNAGGCCTCACAGAGGGGTCCTCACAGAGAGGAGACAAGCACCAGCCACTGCCCTGCTCCTTCCTGGCCTTCTACACCTCGTGGCTGCCTCACCCCTGGCACCCACGTGGCTTTCATAGCTGGGAAAGAGATGGGGTTCTGCTCTCCACAAACTGGTCTCCCTTCTCTGTAGGACAAGATTGGAGAGGACAGTGTGGGCCCCAGGGCCCCATCTGGCTTGCAGTCTCTGGTAGCCTGATGCCCCCCAGCAGACCACCTGCCCTTGAGGCAGGGACTTTGAGCTCACATAGGAACCGCCAGTGTCTGGTCCTGTCCTAGGTCTGATCTCTCTCACACCACAGCTAGAGACCCATACTGTCAGAGGGTCCCCTGATCCTTCTCGTGACATTGCAAAGCACGAGCCAGCCTCTTCCCTTCCACATCAGTGTGCTCACGCTGAGACCTCCCAAGAAAGAGAACACACACCTGGCAGAGGCTTTCTGAGGCCGACAGGAGGCGCTGGGGCTGCTCCTAAGTGGAACTCCTTCAGGTGGTGTGGATGGGGCCTTCAGGGCTCACCCAGTTGGTTTCCCCTCGTCCTTGCTGGTCGGTAGCTTTGCTGGCATCTGTGCCCTGATGCTGTTAATAATCTAGAAGGTTGAGAGTCGAGAGGAAGTGCTGAGCCTGGAAGTGGTTGGGAGGGTCCGGGGGTGGTCCTGGGGACCTGCAGAGCCCACCCTGGCCCCTGGCATGGAGGGTACCCTGGGCAGGAGGAATGGGGCCATGTACACAGAACCCACTGCAGAAGTGGGTTAGGAAGTCACAGCAGCCTTGGTCCTCACTGTCTCCAGTGACAGACAGGGAAGACAGCTCAGTGAATGAATGAATGAATGAATGAATGAATGATCAGTGAATAAATGGACGAGTGAGCAGAGTGACTTAAGGAGCCAGGCAAAGATGTCCTTCACCTTGGCCCTGGCTTCTTTATACATTTTATAAGTTTTTAGTTGTAAAGACTTCAGATTTATTAAGCCACTGCTATTTCCACTTTTTAGCAGCTAGCTATGCTGTGAGTGAGGCCAAGGG
>NDGM011101025.1:0-10514 GCA_002564305.1 Octomys mimax | reverse complement strand
GTTAGGATAGATATACAGCTACTTTCTCTTAATTCAATGAGAAGAAATATTTGTACTAATAATATTTGGACAGGAGATCATGTCTGCATCTTGTACTATGAATAACCACTATGAAGACAACAACATGCAATACACTAATTATTAAAAATGTCCTACTAATGAGTTGTGAAGCTGTCCCACTGCTATTTGTTTGTCAATAAAATTAATAAAAATACAAAAAATAAAAAATAAAAAAGTACAAAACACTCCCTAAGTAATTCTGATGAGCACCAAAGACTGAGAACTGCAGGTACAGAATGGGCTCTTCAGAGTGGGGTCATAATTTGGAAAATAAAGATATTATTGTTATTATTATTTTGTATTTTAGGGAAGGGTCTACAGGGTGTTCAGGGTCTCACTACGAGATCAGACTCGTAGTGATCTGCCTGTTTACAGCCTCCCAGGAGCTGGGATTACAGGTGCACGTCACCACGCCCAGTCTCAATTGCTATCTCAGCACACCCTGGGGTTGGAGCTCGTTCAGCAGGCCTGAGAATAGAACCCTCAACCCCTGCTCCTGCTTGAAGGACCTTTAATCCACTGAGCTATTTGGCTGGCCCTAAGATATTAAGTTTTTAAGCCTATTTTTTAAAATGCATTTGATTGTTACAGGGTCTCACTGTGCAGCTCGGATTCATAGTGATCCTCCTATTTTCAGCCTCCCCGGTACTGGGATCATAGGCATGCTCCTCTACGCCCAGACTCTGGACAGCTTAGTGGACCCTGGGTGCAGGGCTGGGTGCAGCACATGGTTCAGTAATCGAACTGAGATCCCTGAGCTTCCCTAATCAGGGGCTTTAGTCTGCTGAGCTATCTTACTGGCCCCTGAAATTATTTTTACGCCATCATTCATATGAAGTTTTCAGCCCACCTGACACACTTGTGTTACACTCTGTAACACTCAGCAACAAACGTGGTTTTGTTCAATGCCAATGCCCATGGAGTAGCACTTGCTTTCCCCTCTCCAAGATGAGGGGATTTGCTTTGAGCTTTCCTTTTTCATTTTATCCCCTTCCATTGCAGCCTACTCCTTGTTGACTGAAATATTTTTACTTTTTCAAACACACTGAGTACTGAACCCTTTGTTCCCTCAGGACCTTTGAACATGCCTTCTCCTTTTGAAAATTCCTCAGCCTTCGGCTTTCTGCCTATCCTTTCTTACAAGGAGTCTTTGTTCAAGATTCTAAGAATGATCTCACTCTTTGCCCCTTTATTGTCTCCTCATTCGGTGTATTCCTCTTTTTTGTTTCTTTGCTAATACCTTTAAAATTTGTACTTGGCTATTTGTTCATTATTTCTTGTCTATTTATCTGCAATAAACTAAAGATACTTCTCCTAGTGCCTCCTTCAATGTTTGGCAGGGCACACAGAACAAAGGGATGAAGGCAAGTATCATCAAGCTATGACCTGTGGGCTATATTTTGTTTCTCACCTATTTCTGTAAATAACTACACTCATGTGTTGCCTTATGGCCCAAGATGCTTTTCATGCAACAGTGATAGAGCTGAGTAGTTATGACAGAAGCCAGATGGCTCACAAAGTTTTAAATCACTCTGTGCCTCTACACCAAGAGGCTACCAGATAAAATACAGCATGCAGTTTGAATTTCAGAGAAGAAAAGAGAATAATTTCCAATACAAGTGTATTCCTAACATTGCATGGAACATACTTATACTGAAGATTGTTACTTAAAATTCTAATTTAAATGGATGTCCTATTTTTCATCTGCCAATTCCAGTAACCTTTTGGAATAGTGTGTCAACCTCTAAATTAATACAAAAGCATGCCCAAACTATGAAAGTTCAATGAATGTCTTTAGAATTTTCTGTTTACTTGTAGAAGATTCAGTACTGTAAGGGCAAGAAAATAGTATTAGCCTTTTGGTAGCCCCTCCCAGATAACTTGATCTGAAATTAAAATATATAACACTTTTAAACTTTTTGTCCAGGGGGCTGTCAGTTTAGTTTCTTCTCCATATGCAATGCCATCTGTGCCCATTTAGAGGGCTAGTCCATGTGGAAAGTGCTTGGTTGCACTTAGCTTCCTGCATGGTGATCCAAGCTGGGTGAACACCACGTAAGCTCAGTGGTAATGTGGGCCAGACATCCAAATGCCAACTTATACTGCATGGCCAACTGCCACCATCGTAGAGCTTCAGGGCGTGGACAGATGACTCAGTAGACAGATGACTCTCTCTTCCTGTGGGGCCCAGGAAAGGCATAGGCAGGGTAACTCCAGAGTCCTGAGCTCTCTGTGTCTCAGAGAGGGGCCTTTTTTTCTTTGTTTTTGCAGAACCGGGGAATGAACTCAGGCCCTTGCACTTGCAAAGGAAGCGCTTATTCTAGTGAGCCATCTCCCCGGCCCCAGAGAGGGGCCTTTCACAAGACATCACAGTCCTCACTCTCAGGGGTCAGAAGAAAGCAGGTACAAAAAGAGTTGTTTTGTTAAAATTAGAACATGGACATGTGAAAAAGTTGCCACTGTGCAGCTGTAAGAAAAGTAGCCAGCAAATAAAAATGTAGCTCAGATTTGCAGTCCATAGTGAAAGAGAGGCAGGCTTGTCTTTATATTAAAGCACACGTCCTAAAGTATGAAGACCATAGGCCCAGCACCTTGTGGGACGATCTTGATGTGATCTAATATTATTCTTGTTAGTTAAAGTGATTGATGTCTAACAATACAATTTAATGTTTTATGCCTTTCTAAGGCTGTAAATATATAAACTCATTAAAACTTTTGGATATACTTAATATGCACAGTATTATGCCAGTTATGTTAAAATATGTAGATACATGCAAAGAAAAAGATAGGGAAGGCTTATTCTAAAATATCAATGTTAGTTAGCTATGTCTGAGAGGTGAACTTATAAGTGATCTTTACTCTCTTCTTCTGGTTTAGTCTTCCACTTCCTTCTTTTTTTTTTTTTTTTTTTTTGTTAAATGATGTGTTAATTTTGTAATGAGAAAGAGAATTACATAAATTTGTTTTGTTTAGCGGCACTTTCACATTACATTGTGGTAGGAGAGCACAAGATACACATGCTTGGGAAAGAAACTTGGAGAATCCCAGTAAAACTGAAGATACTGTTCTTGTACCACCAGGGATTTCACCTGTAGGTATGGATGCTTGACAGTGTATGTACTAGGGTATGCACAACCGTAGTACCTGTCCTAAGATGTGACAGTCACAGAAGGAACTCACTGCTATATCTCTGCTGTCCCAATATGCACAGCGGTGGGATGGAGTCGCTTAAAGCTATTAGCCTACACCAGCTTCCCAGGGTAGACCTCAAATGCAGAGCACTGAGCACAATAATTATGGGAATGTACCGTAGTGACTGTACCTAAGCTAAAAGTGACTAAGATGGTCAAGTTTATGTCTTACCTAGAGTATAAAAATATAATAAGAAAATACAATTCAAAAAAGTCATTGGAGTTCATGGTGATTGGCTCCTTTTCAGCATCAGTCATTGCTATGAAAGCCAGAGGTCATTGTTCTAGTCTTTTAATAGCTAAAATAAAATGGTAGAAATAATATGTATGTCATGAAATGAAGCTTATGAGACATGTTTATATAACTATAAATGTACCTATTTTTTAAAAAAGATTTATTTATTTGTTTATTTATTTATTTGGTACAGGGCCTTGCTACAAAGCTTAGACTCATAGTGACCCTCCTGTCTTAGCCTCCCAGTGCTGGGATTACAGGCATGCACCACCACACCCAGTTTTGGCTGCTAGCAAGGCATGGGGATGAGGAGGCATGTAGTACCGGGGATCAAATCCAGGTTCTTGCACTCGCCAGTCAGGTGCTTAGACTGCCAAGCTATCTTCCTGGCCTCTATATTTTTATAGAACAGAAAACAAGTGTAAAAATAATGAACAGTAAATTCTGGATACTAGTGACCTCAATAGAAAAGAAAAAGAGGAGTCAGATCAGGATTGGGCAGTTTCATAGAAGAAAAGTATATGTGAGATGTTTTATTTCTTTTTAAAAAATTGTAACAAAAAATGGTAGCAAAATTGTTAAGATTTTAAAAACACTAGCAATGAGTATGCAGCATTTCTGTAATCACAGTAAACCACAGCTTTTGTCAGACATGGTGCCTCCATCTTGTCCCTTTGACTGGAAACAGTGACAGTGATTACCTTGGATAGTAGCAGGTTTAGGAGTTTGATCAATGGCAAAATGCTCTCCAGCATGTTGTCTTACCACTCAGAGTTTAAATAACCCATAAGGCAGAATCAATGACTCCTCAATTCTACACACCTTTAAGTTGCTCTATTCATCTAAATTAACAGCGACAGTAAAGAACCCTAGGTCAAGTGTTTACTGGCCTTGAGGACTCTGTCCTTTAAAGGCATTCACTTACTGGTTCATCTGTCAGGGATCTCTGCTCAACCCTTGGGCTAATTTTAAAGTGATGTCTAACATTGGTTGCTTTACTTAAAATACTGTTCATTAGGTGATCTAGCGGTTAGAAAGTGGTCTGATCTGTCCCCACAGCAGTTTGAGTCCAATGCTAACTTATCTCAGTGGTTGAGGCTGGACATTGTCTGTATCCAAATCCTGCCTTTAGAATTTGCTTTGCCATTTGGGTTCTACAGCCATAAAATGCAAACTAATTTATAAAATGGGTGGGAAACTCTTAACCCCCAGATTTCCACCTAATAAGCTTTCTGCATTCATCCCCATTACCCTATTCTTGTCATAGTCACTGTTGGGTATCATCCTGAGCCTTCAGTTCTGAGCCTTATAGTGTGAAGGGCTTGGTCCAACACTAGATATGATTGGCATTCAGAGCAGTCTGGTGACTGCCAATTACTCTGCTGTCTCTGATAACAAAAATGGTGAAGAGAAAAGAGAACAAAGACTGTCCAATATAAAAACTCTAATCCTCAGCAAAACTCTCCCAGGAACTCTCTCTTTAGAACCCAAGTCTCTAAAAGGTTCTCATACTGTTTTCTAAGTTGGTTATTAGTTTAAAAGTCTGTGATCTCTCTATGAGACTTCCTGACGTAGTCACCATGCCTTATTCTCTTACATGACGCAAGCACTGGCCCACTTCATGAGAGGTGCCCGTGAATTGTGGAATAAATTAATTGACAAATGATTAATGGCTAGATATTCAATGGCAACTTGGCCCAACGATATATTAGACATTCCAGGTGTTGGGTAAATCTTGAAATATTTAGATCCTGTATTGACAGAATCATATATTTCTACATGGGCTTGACATAACAGAACATATCAGTGTCTCCATTTAAATTTGTACTTTTTTCCCTGTCTTTTTGAGATAGGGTTTTACTGTGCTGTTCAGGCTGGCCTTGAACTCCCTACAGTGATTCTCTTGCCTCAGCCTCTTGAGTGCTGGGATTACAGGGTAACTACTGATGACGTTTCATGGTTGGGATATATTAATTAGCTTGGAAAGTATTCCCTCTATCAAAGCCTGATAATCTGAGGACATGAGTTTTATTTCATAATCCTCCCTCTCAGAGAGATGCTTTCATTAATAAGGAAAGTGTAGGCAGCTGGTTTTCCTTAGCCTTTGTTCCCAGATACTATCAATCAAGGAGAAATCAAAGTGTTTTCCATTATACTTGGATTTACAGTAACTTGTTAATTTCTTGGACATGTTTCATAATCCAGAAATTATCTTCTATTTCAGGTGATTTTATTTCTCACTAATATACAAGTTTATAATATCCAATTAAAGGATGGGATTGATAAGAGGAAGAACAACTTTTTAGATTACACCCTAAAATTAGCTAGAGAAGAGTTCACTTCACTTTGTTGTCCATGTGGAAATCATTGGAATTCATGGTAACTTCCCTTCCCTGGGGTTAGTCACTGATGGTTAAAGCTGGAAATCATCAGATTCAGTCCTTTCATTTTATTAAACGGGATTATATTTTATAAATCAGAGCAATTTCCACTCAAATGAAATTGTTTTGATCTTTTCCAGTGAAAACATTAAAAAACAAAACAATCACTGAAAAGGATGACAAATAGCAAAAGGACTCAAATATTTTTCCAGCACTGGGGATGAACCCAGAGTCCCTAAACAGAGTGACAATCCCCAGTTCTTTTTCATTTATTTTATTTTGAGACCTGGTCTTACTAAGTTGCCCGGGCTGTGCTTGAACTTGTGATCTTCCTGCTTCAGCCTCCAAGCAGGCTGTGATTGCAAGTGTGTGCCACTAAACCCAACTACGAATCAATTTTTATTCTGTCTCCCTCCCTATTCTCTCTGTTTCCTTTCCTCCCTATGAGAAGAAAAAACTCAAAAGAGCCACAACATGGAGGGATGGAACAAAATTGGGGTACTGATTGCTAGAAAATGAAAACTTGCATGCAGTATGACATTTTCACAACCCACATGAGCACATCGGCTTGCACACAGCACGCGTGGCTGCTCTTCATCTGGCTTACAGACCTGATGGCCTTTGGGTAGCGATAACTGCCTGTTTGTCCTTTCACAGTGCAGTGGGAAGGCACTTCGCCAGCAGGCCTGTCCTGGAACAGAGGGCAGACTGCTCCTCTCCCTGCTGGGCTGTCTCAGCACAGGATAGTCCCAGGAAGCAGGGCAGCCTGGGCTGCTGAGGACCCTAGCAAAGATCAGGAGCCTCCTGCTCTGGGCACCTGGGTTCGCTCAATCTCAAAAAGTGTATCATACAACACTCTTAAGTTCCCATTTACAACATGTGATCCAACTTTAGAAAAGAGGAGGGGCTTTTATTAAGCTGTTTCATTCATTCATCAAACACACATGTACTGAGAATTCATCCTGAACAGGAGGATGAGCAAGACACACCAAGACTGATAACTCAGGGGCCTGTGTCTTCAGAGGAAAGGGCACTTTGGTTGTATAAACACTGAAGGTTGATCGCACCTCTCTCCCCGTACCTTAGACACAGGGACATTATTAATGGATATAATTTTAGTGAGTAAACCATCAGTGACCCTTACCAATATTGCTCACTTTCTAAGTGCTGTGTTTCAGAGACACATCACAAATACCAGATCATATAATAATTATTTCTGATAATATCACAAAAGTCAACTTTTTCAGCCAGATGTAGGTACTCTGAAAAGATTTGACAGGTTTTTTTTTTTCTGTATTTTAGGGAAGGGTCTACAGGGTGTTCAGGGCCTCACTACTAGATCGGACTCATAGTGATCTGCCTGTTTACAGCCTCCCAAGAGCTGGGATTACAGGTGCATGCCACCAAGCCCAGGTTAAGATTTGACAATGTAGTAAAAAAAAAAATTTTTTTTAAAAACCTACAAAAGCTAATTTAATTTATTTGTGTCTTACGATCTCCTAGCAAGGAGAGACTAGTCAAATGAGGCAGTGTTGAGTAGCCTGATACTATCTTAATGTAAGTCAACAGTGAACACTTATGAACAATAGGAAGAGATAGAAACATTAAAAAAAAAATCTTAGGTAATTGAATCCTGATTCAAAATGGTGTTTAGCACTAGAACATAATATACTACTGGCTGGTCAATTATCTATCATTACCTTTTGAACATTGTAATTGGATAAACAGGAAACTATACGTAATAATAAGTTTGTGCAAAGTAATGTGTTTGCTGGAGTCTGGGATGCACATTGCAGCCCTTCCTCCATTAGCTCTCCCTCCTTACAATAACGTGCAGCAGCACAGCACACCTGGGCAGTCCAAAGCACTCTGTCAAAATGACTGAAAAAGCAGTCATTTCTTTGGTGTTGATATGAGCAACATAAATCTTATTGGCTGCAAGACAGAGCTGCCACTGAACCTGACCCAGCCCCTGTTTCTTAGGCAGGAACACAGTTCTGCCTCGCATGTAAATTGGGCAAATAATTGGAATTTCTATTAGATCTCACCACTTAGTTGCTTTATTTATCTATTTCTCAGTGATTCCTTGGTAGTTACGGTCCTTATACCACAGCTACCCAAACATTAGGTTGCACAGGACTCCTGCACACTAGGGCTTCTTCTAAGAGATTTAAATTGAAAGGCAACACGGGCCATTATTGGCCTACTTTCCATTTTCATTATCAATAAAACAAGAGATCAGCATTTTCATGCTGTGTGAAACCTTTAAGGAAATGCAATGTTACTGTCATTATCTTTAGACCAGGCTGCCGCTGGCCCCACTAATGCAGCTAAAATGATGGGCCCATCAGTATAAAAAAATAAAATAATGAAACAACCAGAATCATGAGGAGATCGGCTGAACAGGTTTGCGGCTTGGCTTTCTGCAAATGTCCCTTTGAATTTAGTAGCGCCTGCCTGGCAAAGACCACAGATCATGACAGAACATAAATTGGCCTCATAATGAGATTAGTAGGCAGGCAGAATAAATGGCTTGCTGTTATGTGAGAGGCAGGCTTTAATCTGGTGTTTTCCTTGGAAATGATCATTTCTTTTGCAACATGGCAATCATGATGCAACTAGTTGAAATCCAAAAGATTCTAGTTTGCCCTCTGCCTCTGTCTTTTTAATAGCAGTTTGGCAGAGGCGTATAAATGAGTTGTGAGTCTTAAAGATTATTACTGAAGTGAGCTATGGGAGCCTATGTTCACGGTTGTCAATCCTGTTCCCCAGACTCCCTTTTGAAGATAAGTTCTGTGCAGCTTCCCCCACCTTGCCTAAACTAGAGCCTGCTGGGGAGGAGGTGTGGTGACCCCCAGGGTCCTCTCATTTTAGTCTTAAGGATCAAAGGCGGAACAGATTTGCTATTGTATTTAGGGAGTATTTTTTAAAATCTTTACTGCAGCTCTACTACTTAAAATCGGTGGAAACAGGTATCGCATACTAAAGAGCTTTAAGAAAATGCCCAGATCATTTTCTGAACCCACAAGGTCTCTGAAGAGAACAAAAGCCTCCAGTATGGGGCTTGATTGCAAGGGACTTCCGTGGCTTGCAGGAGAAGGCGGTCTCACCTGGGAGCACAATACCTTCCTCTCTTTAAAAGTGCCAGATAGCATCTCCTCCTGGATCCTTTCTGCAGAACCTGATGCAAGTTCATGGACCGTGCCATACTTGGTAGTGAATACATTTAGTCAAAGCCTTCTGGGAAATAATCTCAGAGTTTCCTGAGCCCCATAATGTCACCAGCAAGTTAAGAGGTCCTTGCAAAAGGAACAGAGACCAGACTCTGAATTTAGGAGTATTTGACACTTTTGCATAGAAGGCATAGACAATTTAATTTCTCTACATTGTTTGGGGCCCACGCTAAAGACTCCTTGCTTCTCTGCGAAATGGCAGTTGGCATTTTGATATACTGGCTTTTTTACACTGGAAATCTTTTATGTCTGTATGTATGTTTTACAGTTTACATGCATCATTTTATATTGTGAAATAAGTTCTTTTTCACAGCTGGCACTTCCATCCAAAATCTGGACCTTCAAACCTAAGTACTATGAGGAGAAAGTTTTTTTTTTTTTTTTTGGCCCAATTTAATACTTTTTTTTCTTTTAACTTTCCACTTCTCAATAGTTGTGTCTCTACTCGTGTCATTTCTATGTATCTAATTTGCAAATGTCAAAAAATTGGAAGTCAGTTCTCCTTCCACTCTTAATATTTTCTCTGTTCTCTGTTAACTTCTGCCTCATCATGCAATAGTTCCAGGAGGAGACAGGCTAATTTTCCTCTAGGTAGGTGGCCCTGTGTTTACTGGCATGCTCTTCCAGTTTGCCTCATTCATTTCCATAATAACTCTTTCTTCCTCACCCGCCACATCTGCCTCCACTGTCTACTGCAGCTCCATGATTATAATTTAAATTACCAGAAGTAAATGAATTCACTTAGCCAAGTGCCTTCTACATTTGGTATGTGTTAATGATTATCTTGTGGCTTTCTTGTGTGTTGAACTCATCAAGTTAAAGTTTCATGACATAATCTCCCTGAAGGAATTTTCCGAGTTGTGTTTGCTTACCTCATACAATGGGACTTGTTCTTGGGTTACGGCAAAGATCAGTAGCATGTTGTTTTGCACCAGTTTATCAATGAGTTGTCCAATTGTTGGATATTCCTAAAAATTAATGTATAGATTTTTAAGTATCACCTTTGCATAAGGAAAAGAACGTTTATTTCAGATATTTTACTGCCCTGAGCATTTCAAAGCTCACAAGTATTATTATATCTATTACAGTAAGCAAACAAACACATAATTAATGTTTCTCACTTAGTTTTCCAAATCTGATAAGTTTAGTTTGGTCCTACAAGTCAGTTGCTAATGTGGTGCCTCATGGTCACTGGCTTCTAAGCAGATCACTTGGTATCTATTTAAAGGCAAGGATGGAGAAATACTTCTTGTGCACCACTGACAGGCAGGCAGGAATGTTAGAATCTAGGTAGAGGCATTTAGACTGTGATACATGTGACTGAGATGGTCCCTGCAGCTCTGAAATCATTCAATCTATCTATCTATCTATCTATCTATCTATCTATCTATCTATCTATCTTTCTTTCTTTCTT
>NDGM011101019.1:0-12948 GCA_002564305.1 Octomys mimax | reverse complement strand
TATGGGAGTGTCTGTCTCTTCCAAGTTGCAAAGTCACCTTGTCTTCCATCCTGTCTCCTTGAGAGCCTGACCCTGTCTAACTGCCTATAATATATCTAACTTGGCTGCCTACAACACTGTCCCCTACCCAAGAGTATAAGCTCCCATTCAGCTGGCTGCTCTTGGACAGGTCCTTGCTGTATTTATTCTGCTAAGTGAATTAAAACTGCAGTTAAACTTACCACACTCACAATTATTCTGCTTTAATGATATTGACACTTCAGTTCTCTGCTATCTTTCTGCTTAAGTGTCCACATTTCTGGTTTTGCTTCTGAAAATGAGGAAAAAGTGATTTTTTTTGCCTGTTGTTGCTGAAGCTTGAGTAATCACGAGGACTTTATTTAACTATTAAGAAGTGGTCAGGGCTAGTAAGAATAGCCAGTTTTTGAGAAATGACCAAAGACTGAAACAATTTAGAGATCCTTTTAAAAATTTAAATTCCAGTGTATGTAAGTAAGCAAATGCAAATATTTATCCAGGAAAAAATGTACTCCTTGGCAGAAGTTCAGAGAAACACAAATTAAAACAAAATTGAAGTGTCATGTATGACTAAATTAGGAAATAATCTTAGCATGAACATAGCATATGCTGATGTGGTCGTAGTGAGCCTGATTTATTTTTACAGCTGCCTTGGGAAACAGCATGGCAACATGTGTCAACATCCACTAACAGGGTCTCAATGTACACAGTTCAGCCATGTAAGTGCTAGGCCAATGAATAAGAATATTGCATCTTATAATCTTTGTTCCTGAGCTTTACAGAATGAAGGACAGCACACCAAAGATGCTAAGAACATATGTGAAGGTGTTGAGGACTTCTACTCATAGTACTGCTGAACCATTTACCTGGATACCTTTACACTGTAAATATACTAAAATGGTAGGCAAAATGTGACAGATATAAACTATAAGTGAGTTAGAGTGACATGTGTCAACATAATTAAATTTTAAAAGTATATTGATAGTAAGAAAAAGTTACACACAGATTCTGATGAGACTTAAGAAAAATGTAAACTATAGCTAAAACTTCACACTGTTTATTGATGTAAACATTAACAGTAAAACTGTAAAGGCAGCTGAACAAGAACAACAGTCATCAGGGACACTAAGTGCACCTGGGGCCACGAATGCAGCTCATGGTAGGGTCCTGGCAGAAGAGTTTGTCAGCAAATTCTGAGACTGCTGATGGCCACTCTCTCAGTTAAAGCCACCAGCAATTAATCTGTTCCAGCACCGCTCTGGAGGAGTGTGATGGCAAGTACTTTAAAAGAGTGAAGTAGAAAACAATTTACATTTAGAAAGTTCATTTTTACAAGGATTTGTAGTTCCAGTTTGTAGTTTCAGCATCCATGTGGCCCAAAAAAGTTTCTGTTATGAATTAAAATTATAATTATCACAGAATATTGAGGTGCCGAGTGCTAGGAAGAAACAATGCTGATTTTGTTTGGAGGTGAGCACTTTAGCCTATGTCCTCTTGAATGCTCATAAATGATTTTCTTAGGAAAACAATGAAATACCTAGCTCCACCTTATGCAAGATCTTGCAAAAACAAAGGACAAATGAGTAGACCCACTGGCCTCTTTGTGAGTTTCAGACACATAATATGAGAATTTTGCTTACTTTATTGAGCAAAAGAAAAGACAAAACAACTTCAGGAAACAGACAACTAGCAGAAATGAGCCAATCTAAGAAACGAACTAAAACCAATTTTCTTGATGAAGGTCTCATTCTGTACCCTAAGCTCAATCTCCTAAGCATTGGGTAAGCTCAACTTTTTAAATTAAAAAAGAAGTCCAAACTTGAAAAATTGGATATAGTATGGAATAGCTGATTGATCAAAGCTAAAAAGAGTATTAGTAAGCTGAAGGGCAGATGAGAACATTTCATTCAGAATCTAAATAGAAGTAGAGAAGTGGGCTAAGGAGAGAGATAAGTGATCTACAGGGGTTAGAATGAGAAGGTCAAACACATCTGTTGTTTTCATGCATCTGCAGACAGAATCAAGCACCTCACACATGCTGGACAATACAGGGCGGCCTCAAATATATTGTTAGGGATTTTGAAATAGAAGAAAAAGAATGGCATGAGACAAAATAAACATTAGATCTGGGGATCTAATGTTGTTATTGCAGTTAATACTATTCTGTATGCCTGAAACTTGCTAATAGAATAAGATGTTAAATGTCCTTACTGTATACACACCTACCAGTTGTAACTATGAGAGGTGATAAAATAGTGTGTAAATTTAAAAATTTTATTATATATATATTAATTCTATTAATTCCCCTCAAAATACTCCCCTCCCTTCAAACACAGTTATTCTCTTGTTCTTATGCTTTCTGAAGCAGCTCTGGAAGTCCTCTCTTGCAAGAGGCTTCCTTATGCACTGAACTGATTCAAAACATTTACTTTTTCAGGGTCATTTTGATTTTGAGGAAGAGTCAGAAGTCCTGGGGTGCCTAAAGTTGGTGAAAACACATCCTAAAGTTTTGATGAGGCTGCCTGTCCATTGAATAGCACTTGGTGCCAGAGTTCACCAAAATTTGGCCACACCTTATAAAAGACACACAAACGAGGTCTTCCAGAACCACTTTGGAAAGTAGCAAGGATGATTAAGTTGTGTCTGAAGTGAGGAGAGTATTTTGAGAGGGACTGATAGCGATGTCTCTTACTGTGATAGTTTTATAATGTAAGTATTCACTGTATGTTTTGATCACGCCTTGTATATCAGACGAGATGGGGTATGTTCAGGGTGGTACGGCCATAAGCACTCCTTGTATATCAAAATAGTCTCATTGTATATCTTAAATTTATGCAATGTCATTTGTCAGTTATACTTCATTAATGCTACAAATATCCTTATTCCATAAACTAACTAAATAGATAAACAACTAACTAAATAACAAATGATAGCAATTTGGATCATGTAGAAAAGAAAGGCAAAAGTTGAAAGATAACAAAGTGGAAGGCATCAAGTAGAATCTAACATCCAGAAAATGCAAGGAAATGTATAAAAAGATAGAACCACTATGTTTGGTTTTTTAAATTGTTTCCTTAAATTTAAATATATAATTATAGTTGAAAAAGAAGCAGGGTCGGTCTGAGGTGGCTTCTCCGTGACCTCAGTCCTGGGCGTGGGGACACTGAGGCTAGGCCTATCTGCTCACCCAGGTCTGGAAGTAATTAGGAGCAGCAAAGAAAGGACAAAGAACGTGTGGATCAGGTGCTGACAGCCTCTTGCCAAACACCATGCTTCCTGCTGTTCCTAGTAGCTTTGGCTTTGGAAAGTCCCTCACGCTGGTCTAAAGTAAACCAAGTCTCATTTGCAACAGTGCATTCTGGCCTGGCCGCGGGCTGTGCTCGCTTTAATCCTGATTCCAGGAAGGAAATGACCCCGAAGAGCGCTGGAATCTAAGGGCTGGCATCTGGTCCGATGATGGCAACAAACAGACTTCCAAGGATATGCAAAATCCTGCTCCTTCTAAGTCGCTTTGCTTCCTACCTGGGACGTGAAAAGGAGGCCTTGTTTGTGCCAGATGAGCTGAACTGTCACATCCCAGATTATTACGTGGGAAGTTTAGAATTTCTTAGAGCTTTGCTTAGCGTCTGAGGAACATGGGCGGAGGTGGGGTGGGAGAACAGCCCCTCAGAGGACGGACTTCACACTGCAATGTGGAAGGAAGCCATACTAAGATGAAAGATACCCTCCCGTGCTGAGTGAGGCGATGGAAAAATGCAATGTCAGACAGGTGTGTGCACAAAGGGAGCTGGAGAAAGCGTGCCTCTTCTGCAACTTGCTGCACTACGAAGGCTGACTTTGGGAAGTGCCTCTCGTGCAACTGCTATCAGAAGCACTCTATGGTTAATAAATAGCTCGGTCTGTGCCCTTTGTCAGCATGTGGTAATAAATCACCATAGAGGCGGAGGAAAGCACGACATTCCGGAGATGATACTGCTGTCAGCTTACTGTGCGGTGGGGACAGGTTTCTCACCTGGCACTGGGGGCCCACAGGGCTGATCCAGAGCACACAGTTCTCTCTCAGGCTCTCCTGCGGGCCTCTCACGCAAAGACGATCACTTTTTGAGCAATAACCGCAAACACAAATGTTGGCTGCTCCTCCCCAACTCCGCGACCCGTTGCCTGGCTAACTTGCAGGGTGGAGATACCAATGGCCCACGAACTGCCGCTCACTGGATCCCGTTAAGTAGAACAGGTTGAGGTGAGAGCTGAAAGTCAGAGGCGTCCTGGTAAACAGTTTGGGAGGAGAAATGTGACTAAGGGAGCCAGGCATGCACGCTGGAGCCAGCTTATGGCTCCAGCAAGAGATTTCAAACAGTGAATCTCTGTGAAACAGGGTTTTACTGGCAACTGAAATAGAAACTAAATTATTGGTTTTATAAAGTAGAAAAGACATTGGTTTCCCTGGCTTCTCTCTGCAAGGGGAGGTTTTCTCTCCAGTGATCTGCAAGGGCAGCAGTAGATGGCGATGTTGTCTTTGTGTTTGGGGAAACGGCCACTAGAAACGGGCACTCAGCCTGTGGGGTTAACATGTTGATTCAGTCCTGTTAGAAGTGAACATTGAATTCTATGAGAAGCTGAAGCATTTCTCTCAAATATTCCTGGGCTTTTTTCCTCCTGCCTTTATGTCGTGCTGAAGTTGTTTGACCGTGGTACGATGCATGGGAGAGAAACGAGTTAATTCAGAGTCAGTTGTTCTCTCTGCATCATCAACCCAGCAGGAGAGGCAGGGAAGGGCTGACAAAAATCTGTTTTGAATAAAGTATCCCTTGTCAAGGAAAGAAATAGACAAATGGAGGAGGTGGCATTCTTCAGTAGCAAATTTTGATAACTACCAATAAAAAAACACTGGAAATATTAGAGATATATTGATTGCTTATGAGTGTTTTCTATGAGCTAGGTACTTTGCCAAATATTTTACTCTTCTTGGTCTTTTTTAATTATTAGAAAATTACTTATAAGGTAGGTATTCTTATCTCATTTTGCAAATGAAGTCATCCACATTCAGAAAGTTTAAGAACTCCTAAGTTCAGTGGCTTGGCCAAAATTCAAGTTGAATATGCTTGAAGTTTTACTAGCTCTCCCAAACTATAAAATGAATTTTTCTTACTTTTTTAATGCCAGTCATGATAAAAGCATGTTCACTATTTTCGTACTCAATGTCAAAATCTAGGTATCAGATATATAAATTTCAGAAATGAAAAAGATGGAAGCATTCTGACACCACAAGAAATACTGTTTTTAAAGTGTTCCTATCCCAAATAATCAGATCATGTGTGTGTGTGTGTGTGTGTGTGTGTGTGTGTGTTTTAGAGAGAGAGAGAGAGAGAGAGAGAGTTATTTAACAACTTGGAATGTCTATTGTAAAAGTCTGTCTGCTTATTTTTTAATGATGTTATTACAAATTTAAAGGAGCTTGAAAACTAGTCTTCAAAAAACTTCTGTCTCATAAATCAGTGGAAGTATTTCTTAACCATGTTATCTTTATGTATAAATTCATGTCACAGAAACACTGTTCCCATAACATCTTAATCCACAACTTTTTCTCAGTGGAAGAACACTCTTTATTGTGATCCCCATGGCAATGTCGGCATTTGAAAATAGCAGGCTTTCCTTCTGCAGTGAGAGGAAGAGTTCCAGCAGGCATGCTCCAAGCCAGTACGGGCACCTCACCTCCAGGTCTGTGTGGTGCAGACGCTCTGAACCTCCTCTGAAAAATCAAGGAAAACTCAGTGGAGCCAATAAATCCTTCTGTGTTGTCAACAGGCTAGGAATTCCTGGAGTGTGAACTTGTGAGGTTAGTTATGCTTCAGATAAGTACAACCATTAAAGTTTAAAGAAGTCCTTTAAATGTTGTTTTTGGTATATCCTGCCTTTTTGAACTTGGATTTGATAAACTAGCGCTATAGAAAGAGTCTGTAAACATCTTGATTTTGATGACTTGGGTTTGATAAATTGGAGAGGCAGAAAAAAGAAAATCTGCCAGTATAGTTTCCATGTGAAGTTTACTTATGTCTTTGAATCTCAAATCCAGGCCAACCAAACCACTCCACATCTCTTTTAATTTATTTCAAGATGGCTCATTAATCTTTATGGAAAATAGTGGAAAAACCCCAAAGTTCAATCTCATGTCTGGCGACAGTCTCTATGTAGTTGTTGATTGTTGTGTCAACTTGAGGAAGAAAAGCCCGACTGATTGAGTGAGTGGCACTAACCAGTAGGCTTCTAGCTGAATGGACGATAAAGGAAAGGAAAGAGGAAGCCTCAGTTCTGCTTCTCCAGGGGAGCGCCAGTCTTTGCCTTCACTTGAATGGCCATCTCCTGGCTTCTGGCACAGACTCCTCAGCCTGGCCCCATATGAAGACTCACACAGGAGCTGAAGGCCTTCATCTTTTGACTGGAGCCATTGTATCTCCCAGTTGCAGACAGCTCTTCTGCACACTTCCACATCTGACTCTGGCATACATTATATATGTTTCCCCAGTGAGCATTGACTGATACTCCCTTCATATTGATAAAGTCTCAGACAAGATTTACAAATAGAGGCTATGTACCATATTTCCTCATTTTCAAGTTATAGATAAAGCAAAAAATTGTTGGTGAGATATGTTTTATCCTTTTATGGTGACAGATATACCTTCTTAATTGCCTAGAAAGAATAGAGATTCTCAGAGCCCTTAAACTTCACCTGAGAACACAGACACACAAAAATGCTGACTCCTAGCTCCTTTAGAACCTTGCAAGCAAGTGCACACCAGCTGAGTGCACATGCCCATGTGCTGTCCATCCCTCACAAAGCCTTATTATACACAAGTATTGTGAGGCTCCCTCTGAAGGTTCAGTGAAGAAGTGATGTGGATCCTAGACACTGCTCCAGGGCCTTGGGGTGAAGAAAACTTAGCTGGTATTTGAGGCAGGGGTGGAGTGAAGACACTAGTAGTCTTTTTTGGTTTGTTTTTGCCTCAGCATACTTGCCACTCAACACAGAGTAGGATGGCAGAGGATGACTAGAGCAGAGCACACAAATCACGAGGCTAGGATCCTCAATGTAGGATCAAAATGTTTTTAAAACTTGAGCTTCTCGGTAGCAAAGAAGGTCACAGAAGGAAATAGATGGGAGGACCAGTGAAGATGGCAAGGGGAAGAGTTCCGACACCATTTCTCAGCCAATGTGAGAATGAGGTGATATATTGGCAGGGCCTGGCTCAGACAGAGGAGACCAGAAATATACAAAGGAGCCCGTAGAGTATTGCCCCTGAAGCGTGAGCCCAGCACTTTAGAAGTTAAAAAACTCTATGCATTTTTTTAAAGAAAGATTTTCATTGAGATAAATAAAGGCTAGTTGCAGAGGGATTAACGTTTGAGTTATTGAAGTCATGGACTATAGTCATACTGCCATTTGAAGTTGGGGGGGCAGAGACACTCTGGTGGGGGGCTGTGGGGACTCCATGTAGCAGGAAGAGAGGCAGGAAGCACTGCAGCACCAGACAGTGAGGCTGATTTCAGTCACTTAGCTGGACCAAGAGTCCTCTAGTCCCATTGCTACTCAGAATCAGATGGCCATTGTCTCTTCACTCTTCAGACTCAGCCTATTTCCTTCTACGACATCCTACCTCTACTCCAATGTGGTTTACAGGCAAAGCTTTTTGAACAGACTACATTTGGATGGTCATTGTCCACTATGAAACTTATTGTCAGACACATAACATAGCAGCATTGTGCTTCAGACGTCAGCTATCTTTGTAGCCATATTGGCGCAGGAAATTGGCCACTTGACTCATGCCTGACCTGATTCAAGAGTTCAACTCCTTTTCTGAGATTGATTACCCAAGGAAATGAAGTCCTGAGACCACCAAGTCACGAAAGTCAGTGGTTTACTTGTTTCCTACACCAAGGCAAACCTTGCCCACAGTGTCCTTGATAGCTCAACAGAAGGCAAAACACACAGAGGGTATGACTGAGCAGAGGGGAGGCACCGCTTGCATGATCATTTACAGTGGCCTGCTTTGGCTTTTTACCTCTTGAAGGGGGAGGTTTATATTAGATGATTCTCACATCCTTTGAGGACTGTATGTCTATGATGTGATTTTATGTCACTGGTTGTGGAGTCATCTTGAGGTAGACACTCAGTGTGCACGGTCTGTTGTAACCCTTCCCAGGAGTAACCACTTGCTACGTTTTCATAACCACCTTGCAGAGAGGCTGAGCTTCCCATCCTGTCCCCTCTGAGAACCCAGCTGTATGCCAGACCTCAGGAGGTCATTTTTAAAACCCACATCTCAGAGAAAACACAGGCCTTGGTGACCACAGTGTTCAGGGAATCGGGCGGGGACTCTGCCAGGAGCCACGCTGTTAATTCTGGCAGGGTTTCTGCCCTGATGTGGATAGGGTATGGGGGGATCGACCTCCCCTGGCTTTCACTCCCCAACATGCTCCCCTGCTGTGCAGGACAGGCTGGGTTTCTGAGACTCCCGCTGGGAGCCAAGCAGCTTGCCTCAGGCCAGGCATTTGTGGCCTGTTCCCATTGCCTCCTGAGCCAACTTTAATGCGCTCAGATGAGCTTGTGCCCACAAATCCATGACTGGAGGATGATTCAGGGCCAGATGTAATCACACTGTGAGCCAGTCAAGTTTTAATGGAGACTGGATTATTGCAGGTCACACCTAGAGTGTACGTCATATAAAACTAATGTAGCAGGCGGACATGCAAAGCACTCAGTGGTGTTTCCCATCTCCCTCCACTGCCATATACCTGCCAGTTGGCTAGGACCAGAGTCTGGCATTTTCCTTCAGGATAGGGAGGGTTGTTGAGAAGAAGCTATGGAAAAAAGGCAGAAAAAGTCTAGATTTAAATATTAAAGCTTAGGAATCTTTCAAAAACAATCATTTATTTTAGGAGATTAGGGTAACAGCTATAAATAGTAATGATTCTATCTCCCACCCTACCAGATAAACATGCTCTAGGCTAATGCGGAGGGTAGGGAATGAAAGGAAAGATAGAAGAGAAATAAGTCCATTAAAAATGAGTGTGACACTGTTGGCATTTGAAAGGAAAGAGGAACTCTGAGCCTCAAATCTGTCCTGTGTCTCCTGGATAGACCTGAAGAGGAAATAATAATATCCATCTAGATCTGGTGTCTCAAAGCAAAGTTATCCTGTAACTTATTTCCAGAATATAGCTTTGGGAAAAAATTGCCTGTCCAACGTGTACTCTACAAGGCAAAAAGGCCTAGGGAAGTTCTTGGAAGCTCTACCAGGCCTAGGTCTAACTTCTAAAGTGCAACACTCAGAATTTGGCCCTTTGGTTAGTGCAAGAAAGTATCCCAAGGGAAGAAACTTCAGACTCTGTGGATTATGGCTGGCAGGTAGGAGGACAGGAGGATATGTGTGGACCTGAGAAACGGAAATGCTCCTTTGTCCTGGTGGAAGAATGGCAGCTGAAGGTAAGGACAGGAAATCTGGAGGTGTTTGTTGAATCAGTGTATAGAGAAATGCATCGCTCTCCTGTGCCATGCCTGCCACAGTGCTGGGCATACTCCTGAGCTCTTCACTTTCTCAGATGCTGGGCATTAGTGGGAAGTTTATGTGGGCAGTGTTGTATTTGCAAGTTGTAATCTAGCAGTAATACTTCGGTTCATGAAGTATTACTTTGGTTCATGAACTCTTCTGTTTGCAAATAATTGGTTTTCAACAGACTCCTGCTTCCTTTCACAAATTCCACATCAGGTGAAGAACACAGCCACAGCCATCTTCCCTACACAGGCATGAATGTGACTATCTTGTTACAAATCATAAAACAAATTAAATTCATGAACAGAGGTACCCCTGTACTCGATCCCATTTGAACCTGAAACTTGAAAATCATAAAAGTAACTGACTATTCCTAGAAATAAATGGATGGAGTTTTGTATCTGTCACAGAATGATGCTTCAAGATGGAAATTAAGTTTAAAGGAAAATAAATATTTTTGAGTACAGTTTTAGTTATATTTTTAACCACTGAAAGCTCCCCTTTTGGATTGCCCTCAAACTTATTTGTTTTTCTTCTCTTTGTCAGAAAAATGATCTGAAACTTTGCAATAGGAAAAAGAGATTACAAGATGTTCTTTCAGGATAGTACTGGGTTTGCAACTTGATTTTCCATTGGTGATTAACATGGAGATTTTCACCCAGCAGAAAAGCAAACAGTTGTTGTCTGGCAGGAAAGATAATGCCAAAGTTCTCTGTTTATGAGGATGTAATACTAACCAGCTTTTTATTGAATAAACTGTCTTACCCTAATGTTCCTTTCCTAAGTTACCTATAAATAACTGTCCTCTCATGTATTCTTTGAAGTAAAGGCAACATTCTCTCATTAGTTACCGAATCAAATATGACCTTTGACACAAGATCATTTTATAATGTTCTGTTTGTTTTATAAGTTTTTGAAAGCTTTAATTTAGCATTATCATAGTTCATCTCCCACCCATAATACTCTTTGGCATCCATATATGAATAAATAAATAATTTAGATCTACTTAGCCCCTCATATTAGAATGTGTACGTGAACTGTTTTTACCTTTTGTCCTAGGTTGAAATCCTAACAGAGAAAAGGTATAATGTAGGAATCTATCTCAAGAAGATGTTAGCATAATCATTTTAACAGTGAAGAAACTGAAGTTTAGAGAAGGAGGGTACCATGCCCAATCCACCCAGCCAGTGGATAGCAGAGGTAGAATTCACACTCCAAGCCTGCATGTTTTCTGAGTCTGTTTTTTTTTTCTTCACTGTACTTTGGCTATGCTACTATGCTCTAAGTATTACTGAAGAAATAACCAAACCTTCTATCATACTCCATACATAAGCACATGTACACATACACATGCAGAAAGAAAATAGAAAGGAAAAACCCTATCCAATTGTTAGCAAAGAAAACCCACTAAAACTCAATACCCAGGAAACAATAATTCTGTTTTATCCACTAGTAACCCAAATACAACAAATTCCACATTCCAGTTATTTCTTTTTGTTCACACCCTTCTACTCTCCCTTCTGTGTTACTGAACAGTAACCAGCAGGTCATAGCATCCAAAGTCCCCTTCAAATCAGGAACTAGAAAGCCATTTTTTTCTTCTTTCTTGCTGATTCTTCTCTCTGCTAGTGGTGAGTGATTAGCCTGAGGAGTAGAAATGTTTGAAGTAAATTCCTTTTCTATTTATTTTGTCAGTGCTTAAGAATGGACTTCAGACTTTTTGCTTAATCGTTCCCTAAAACATCTTAAGAAAAACAAGGCAACCTCCACACATTATCAAACGTTCCTCTAAACTGGTGCCTCAAAATTCAAGAGTTTGCAAAGGATACAATTTGCAGGGTATTATGAATATTGACATTTGACAAGCAAAGCATTTCATTGCTCACCAGATTCCCCAATGGAGTCCAATAAAATCTAAGTACAAGTGTTGGTACTTACCACCATCCATTTACAAAATATATGTTTATACAAGTGTTGTTGACACAACTGAATGTCCTTGTGAAAACATTTAAAACTAAACTCATGCTTTATGTTTTACACAAGAATTAACTCAAAATTGTCATAGATCTAAATCTAAAACATAAAACTTTGAAACTTCTAGGAGAAAATCTTTGTAGTTTTGGGTTATGCAAAAAGATTTTAAATATAATGGTAAAAGCATAATCCATAAAAGAAAAAAATTTGATACATTAGACTTTATTAAAAATAAAAATTATTTTCCCATGGAAGTCACTGGGAAGAGAATGAATAGAGAAGGCATTGATCTAATGAAATAATTTGTAAATTGAATTTCTGGCTAAGAACTTATATTTTTCAAAACTATAGAAAGAAAACAACCCAATACAATTTTGACAAAATATTGAAAGACTTCAGCAAATAAGAAGGTATATGAGTAGCAAGTAAATATGTAACAATATGTTCAGTGTCATTTGTAAAAGATAGATTAAAGCCATAATGAAATAGCATCTCACAACTGTTGATATAACTAACATTAAAAAATTCAATGGTATTAAGGGCTGACAAGGTTGTAAAACAACTGGAGCTCTCAAGTGTTGCTGGCAGAATATAAAGCCATAGGGTGCAATGAAATAGGCCAGCAGGCAGTTGGGAACTTCTTTTAAAGCTAAATGTGCCACAACCTTTGACTGGGGGCTGTTCTTGTTCTGACTTTTGTGTGTATGACCCAGGACCTCCTGCTGTCTCCTCCTCTGTAGTCTTCTCAGCTACCTGGATCCTTAGCTTCTGGCTTTTCCTTGTTGACAGTCCTTCTCATCATTTGTTCCTTCAGATGCTTGCAGAATTGGTATTTGTCACCACTACACAGGACTCCAACATGCTTCCAGGGTATGGGGAATCTTCTAGAATTTCAGGTTACTTGCCAAAGGTGTACAAGCTAGGCTTCTCCTTGTCCCAGCTCGGCTATGTCCCCTTTTCCCCTCTTCCCTGAGTAGAAAGGAAGAACAGATCTACCACTGCATTCTGATAGGCTCTGTTTCCTAGAGTAGACCTCTTTCTAAGTTTTATGAGGGTGCCCTTGGGTGAGAGTTGTAGTGAAGAGAGGCTGGGTGGAGAAAGTGCAGCAGTAACCCGGTGAGCAGATCTGAACCTGGTGTGGGTGGCCCAGGAAAAACTAACAGGGATGGCTAGAGAAGTTGCAGGGAGGACACGCTTAATTAGGTGACAGAAGGGGGACAAAGCGGCCTTCCTTGAGGTTGGGAAGGGATTGCTGGTAGGTAGGATGCCTCGGTGAAAATGAGTCTAGAATTTTTTTCTTTTCTTTTATTGAGAAATAAGTATCAATGAGACAGTTTCAACGCTTATTAATAGGACATTTTCAATAATTAATACATTGTACATTGTTATCTTTTTAGTGGTTATCCAT
>NDGM011100987.1:0-10938 GCA_002564305.1 Octomys mimax | reverse complement strand
AAATAAATAAATAAATAAATAAATAAATAAAATTAAAAAAAAAAAAAGAAAAACCTTAATTAAGGTTCAAAGGAAAAAGAAACTAAAGCAAAAACTGGCAAAGCCAAGTTTATTACCTAGATTTTCAAGAGTACTGAAGGATAATCTGCTGAAAGGTACAGATTATAGGGTCTGACACCAAGTAGAGTGATCACTAAATGTTCAATAAAGAAATAAGTGCATGATGGCCCTGTATTGATGGGGTTAATCATAGATGTGTTTTGTTGTACTCTGATGATGTTCTGTGAGTTTCATGACTTAAGTAACACGCTACCCTTGATGCAATCCTTTCAGCAGAAATTACAAAATCAGTTATTTTCACTGTTGATATTTCTTTGCTAATAATTTTTTCACGGTATATTCAAGTTATTGCAAGCAGAATTCATTTTGCGGGAAGGGAAATGGTCAAGTGGTTAGTTGGTGCCTTGTGTGTATTTTTTTATTTGTTCATAAAACACATGTGTTCCCCTTTTATGCTTAGTTTTATGACTACAGTTGTGCCTAATTCAGTTAAAATACACAGATGGGCAATGAGATTTGAAATTATGTATTAATTGGTAATTCACTCTCTAAGCCTTTCCTGTGTCAGAGAGGCATGCAACAAATTCTCAGTATCTATCTAAGATACACACATACATATACACATACACATACATATACATATACATATATATTTAAATACATATTTAAGTCTTTGTATGCCATACTTTCTTGTTTGCCAAGAATAGGTACAAATATTAGTCATAGAGAGTATAGTTTCTAGGTATTTGAAATAATATATATTGTTTAAAAATATTTACCTAAGCATTAGTAAGCCATTGAATGCTTATAGCTTCTGCATATTTGACCTTCTGTAATAGGGGGACAAAACTATAAACTAGCGCTTCAAGTCACAAGGCTCTAGTTTTGTGTCTGCCTCTAACTTCTTCAGTCTCTTGGGCAAGTTACATAAGTTCCCTGGTGCCTCCTTCCCAATCTGTAAGATGGAGGGAGTCAATTAGCCTGCGTAGGACACTTTCAGCTATTACACCTCATGGGCACAAGGACTTCATTGTCACTTTCCATCAAGTTTAATTTTCTTCAAGTATCAATCTCTTCACCTCTGGAATTTTGTTTCGTTTTACAAGTCTCAAATTTATATCTCTATCAATATTTCTAAATCCTTATTTTAGTCTTATACTTAAAGCCAGAAAACAATCTATTTTTAGCAATTCCCCAAAGGAGTTGGAAGAGAGTTTCATCTCTGGCTCATTACCTCTGAGAGCTGACTCACTGATGCCTGCCGTCTCTGAACTCCCTTCCCAGCTCCTGCCTGTAATTGTCACCAAGGTCAACACAGGTTCGTCACCTCTGTCAAATGGGGGAATAAAAATGAGTTTTCTCATGTTGAAAGCTGACTAGAGTTTGGGTCCCTAGGGCCTGAGGTTATTCAGCAATGTCTAGACAAGGAAATGCCACACTAAACAGCGATGAAGAAATATATAAACAGGGGCTTGGCAGTTCCACCTTCATTTTTTATATCTTTCAATCAAACTACTTAGTAAAAAGAAATCATGACGGGTTCCAAATTTAAATATGTATAGTTTCTGTGGTTATATTTGTAAAGCCAAGCAGTCACTCATGTTCTTAAATACTGGCTTTTCTGTAGGCGAGGTTTTCCAATTGGAGGGTTCCTCTTTTTTTTTTTTTTTTTTTCTTTGTCAGAATCAGGGATTGAACTCAGGCCCTTGCGCTTGCCAGGCAAGTGCTTATTCCACTGAGCCATCTCCCCAGACCCCCTAGGTTTTCCAATTGGAACCTCAATCAGTCAGCAGAGATAGAATGAGAGTGAATTATAGTCAGATGTGTGTGGATAGATTTAAGACTTTATTCAATAGTGAAGATAAAGAAGAGGTTCCTTTCCATGTCTTAGATAACAGACCATAGCTCCATCGTAAAACTCCTTACATACTGACCCACTCAAGCCCTAACCAGACACCACATGACTATGACATTAGTAATCTTGAAGAACATCTGTTTTCATCTATAATCTCCTATTTCTAGCCACAGGTTATGTCTAATTTTCAATTCCAGATTTCAGTAGAGGACTCTTGTTTATTATATTTCAACTGGATTTTATTTTTCTCAAAAGGTGTTGCTTTTCACTGGTGGTTGAGAAATTCAGCAAAAAGGTTTGAATATCCTCACCTGTATCAACAATGGGCAAGCTTTATCCTTACAAATTCAAAGGTTCTTACATTAATTTTCCAGATTAAGGTGCAAGTCCATAAAGCTTTAAGTTAAATTTTTGCTGTCCCTTGTAGTGAACAGAAAAAAAAAATATATATATATATATATATATATATATAGATGTGATTAAGATCCAGACAGATATACGACAAATACCATGTTCTTTAATCCTCACATGAAATAAATTGCAAATCTGCTTTATAAGTAGAAAATTAAGATATTGAGAGATCATAAGTTTAAGTTTAGTCAGCTCATAAAGAAGTATAACTATAATTCATTTCACGTGTGATTTAAAATCTGGAATCTTTCCAGCATCCTCATGGTGGTAATTCCATCACGCTCCGTGCTTCTGTCTGCTGTTTGCTAGAAGCTTCTTTCATGACAGGAATGGCGATCCACTCCACTGTTTGTCCCTCATGTCTGTCTGCTATTGCTGACCATTCTCTGCAGTCATTGTCACTTCTTTCTGACTTTCTCACACTCAGGATCCTACATCTGATGCTTTCTGCAACCTTTGGGTTTGGCACACTTGCTTTTCCTGAAATGTAATCATTTACTGCTTCATCAGTACTCTACACTACATGATAGCAGATGCCAGGGAAGTCAGGACTTCTCATGGTCAAAGCAGAACCTAGCTTTCGTCA
This sequence comes from Octomys mimax, assembly GCA_002564305.1. Lineage (NCBI taxonomy): Eukaryota > Metazoa > Chordata > Mammalia > Rodentia > Octodontidae > Octomys > Octomys mimax. The sequence goes on along the minus strand of NDGM011100987.1, from coordinate 8,026 downwards.
ATTGGGTTTCTGTTGAGTTAAGGCCCACATCAGCTGAAATACAGAAAATTACCCATAAACATTTCTTCTTTATTTATCACTTATCTTTTAAAAGATATTAAGTCTGTCAACTTTATGATTTTTTTGTTTTAGTTATTGACTTTAGAAAGGCAAGAAATTTTTCAGACTCTGATATCTCAGAATATCATCAACTAGAAATATCATTTTGGGGAAGAGAGTTTATACATTTCACTCCTTTTTAGCCGTGTTGAACTGCAAAAAGTGGAAAATTGAACCGTTTGCTACTCTATGGTCAACAAATGTGCTCATGTTAGCTATGCTTTATAAGACTGCAGCAGCTCCAAACCACGATTAAATACAAATTTTGGCCTTCTTGCTTCACAAAGAAAGTGAGATTTGAACCACTGAATTTTTTCTGAAATGTTTAACACAGCAAAAGTTCTCATCTTGCTATCCAGTTCTCCTTTCTTCCATTTCTATTCGCATCCATTAGCGTAATGCTGAAAAATGGAATCTAGCTAATATTTTTTTCATAACAGAGCAGTGAGAAAAGTGGAATATCAAGTCCTCATTCAAACAGCCTGTTACATTAGGATACAGTCAGTGGGCCACATTAAAAGACTACAAATTAATTTTTTTGAGCTTATAGTCTTTCTGCATTCTCTACTTCCAACTATACATATTACATAAAGAGAAAAACATTCTGAAATATGCATTATCATTATGTATCAATTTAAGTTTGTACATCATTAAAAACTAGGTACAAAACATCTGGGAAGCACACCCTCTCCTCTCGGTCTGCCTCTTAAGTGTGTCATTCCTAATGCTCTGTGTGGACAGACCCGCTGGCACAGTTCACATGGCACAGTGAATGATATTCTAATATAGCCTTAAACAAAATTTTTTTTCATGTTGTTAAAACTCACTTAAATGAGAACAAGCATTTTAGAAAATAATGGCGAAAAATTAACATAAAAAGTACATATCCACCCTCTGGAGCTAAATAATTCTTCTTTGATCTTGAAAACATTTCTAAGGAATAAATATACTTGCTTTAGTGCAAATTATTAAAATAATCCAGATTGACATCTTCAGAAATTTACAAAAATGACTACTTTTCTTTGGGGTTCATAATAAATATGTGCTTAAGGAGTTTCTTTGGATTAAAATAGGATGGAAGAGTTCAAATTAGGCCGCATCAGCCATGCCAAAGTTTATTTCTTTTACAGTGTTCATACTCAGATCTTTTGAAAGGAATTTCCACACTGACTGGAGTGCTGGTAGAAATATTGATTAATTTCTGTGCAATGACTCAATAAATATGCTTAATCTTAAGAAACATGTTCATGCCTTTGGCCAAGCAACCAATTGTTGCATGCATTGTTGGGTGTTTTAGTCATGTACTGTCTACATTTATTTATTGAAGATTCCTTCAGGGCTCTGGATTTTTAACATACAAGGGAACAGATATGACTCAGTCTGCAACTAAAGCAAGTCACAGCTAGGCTCAGTATTCCTTGTTTAGCAGTGTGGCTCCAAGACGTGTTTTGTTTATGTCTTTACTTTGCTTATGGAGATGTATTAAAACAGACAGATGTGCTGACTATTGGCTTCTTCCCAAAAAGCGTGTAAATTAAGCCCCCTAAAAACAGTTCTGGTAATATATCCTAGGGCTGACAACATCCTTCCAGATTCAGACTCTTCCAGACACAGGAAGGTGGGTAGTGTAGTGTTAAAGACTAGGTGCTAGGAGCCAGAATTCAACAGAGCATCTTACCTCAGCCAGACTGGATTGGAAGGAAGAGAAGCAGGTGACTGAGAGCCTTCTGTTAAGATAATAAACACATTATTGAAATAAATGTATTATAATCTCAAAGTAAGACATTTTCCAAAGGTATTGTCGAGCTAAGAATGAGACACAAGGACAGAATCTTAAAACCAAGTGGAGCCAGTTCCCTGATTATGTTTTCCGCTCTACAAAATCATGCCCTTTCACTACATTACTCAGGCTCTGTTTGAGTAAAAGAAAATGAACAAAAACTGTCTTGACTGATATTTCATCCAGACAGGAGTGAGGCTGGTTTACATAAGACAGTGACTGAAACACTCATTTCCAGCAATCTCATGTTCTCTGCAGAACCCTGGGTGAATACTGACACATTCTTGTTCTCTGACTTCCACTTGGCTAGTTTCCTGTGGTTAATGGAGTCTTTCAGAAGAGAATCAATTGCTTTTCTGCTTTCCTACTTACAATCTCTTTCCCATCCACCATCACCTTCTAAGACAATGGATAATAATCTTTGAAATTCAGTCACCTTTGCTTCCAAATACTAAATTGTGGTTATGCATCTATGGTCAACTGCCTGACAAGAGCCTTATGGGAGAATAAGACTAAACATTTTTATGTCTCAAGTTGAGCTTTACCAGAATCGGAGCCTAACCGAAAGACCCAAATGCATCTGATACATATACCAAGGAACTGCTCTCAGAAGAAGATAGAAAAATTGTGCAAGACTGGACAGTGATTCAAAGGGGTGACATCACGGCAAAGCTCAGTGATCCATAGTCTAGCCTTGGTGAAGAAATTCCACCTGTGTTGGTCTCATTTTGAGACAAAAGAACTTGGCGGGTTTAATTCCCATCAGTCACTGGGTATGGGCTACTGTGGAGTTGTAGGCAATAGAGGTTAAAGATGAAGCTTCCTCTGTGTCTTCTCATGGATATGTAGACACCAGTGTCCAAAGCATCAACTGCAGAAATTCCCAGGATCAAGCTATTAAGTGAAAACCACACATGGAAGGTGAGTGATGGATCCAAAGAGATGCTAATGTGACCTTATAGGATCCACCTGGAATACTAAGTTCCATTTTTACATGCATTTAATTTTTAGAAAAATAATTGATTTCCAGAACCCCAACGTATACAGATATCATCATCCTATAATCTTTTATACAGTAATTATGTTGTAACTCAAACTTTCATGAAAGGAATTTGTGGCCTTAAACTGATATGGCAAATCTCCCTGCCATGAAGCTTAGATCAAAACCAGCACACTGAGGGGAGAGAGAGCCTATTACCTGCCCCCTAGCACTCATACAATTCTCCATAAATGATGCTTTGCATGCTTTGGACATCCATGTATTTATCACGCCATCAGAATCTCAAATGACAGTGATGTGTGTACAGTACAAGGAGGTCTTCATCTTCTGGTTGACTTTAGGCTCACACTGTTGCAGTTCAGTGAGAAACAGACAACGAGAAAGTAAAAGGAATGTCAAATAACAGTGATTGTTACTCACAGGACAGTTGATTTCAAGTGCATGCAATGCATATTGACTTTTCTTTTCCTTCCTTTGAACTTCAAAATTTTTAACATTCTAATTGTATTATACACTAGTAGCTTTTTTTCTCAAAGCTAAATCAGAGTATATTCTAAAATGATTTCGCCATTGAAACAGATGCCTTAATTACAGGAAATATCAGTAAGCAAACAGAGACATAAATCTTTGCTGAAAAAATGAATGTGGAATGGAAGAATAAAGTCAGGGATGTGCTGATAGAGGTGTGCGAGTACATGGTTAATTTAGCAGCATTATAGAATCTAATCTCAGACTTGATCAAAGTAGGCACCTTATTGTGAATACAAAGAACTTGGCTCTGCTAGTATGGGAATTAGATCAATGGTCTCACTGGAAATTTTAACATAAACCTTGTCTGTAAACAGCATTAGATACTTTGTGATGCAACGGTGTAGAACTCACGTTTTACAGAAGAAATGATCATTAGGCTGTGTCTGTCCCAGATGATCCAGCACTCTGTATAACCAAACCGAGGTTCATAAATAGAAAATAATTTCCCCACAGGAACAGAGCACATGTGATGACGTAGAAAGCTCTTGTAACGTGATCTTTCCAAGATCTACTCCTATTCTGTGAATATAGCCCTTACTATGATTCACCAAGATTTCTAAAATTTATAATCGACATCAGATTCATTCTCTTCCAGTCCATCCTGTACGATGTGCCAGGCAGTGGACCTTTGGCTTACACCCTTGGATAGTTTCTTGTGTGTTTATTTCTTCTTGTGACTTTTCTGTTTTTTGCTTTCCCTCCACTAATTCTCCCATATGCACTTACATCAGATATATCAATTTGCTTTATGTTAAATTTTAAGCATTCATTTATATTTCTATGTCTCTGTGTTTTCTTTTCTTTCCTCGAAACACTTCTTACCTTTCCATGGCTTTATCTGGCTTAGGCTGCCAAATACCAAAATGTTTCCTTTTCAAACTCCAACCACTTCTGCATATATTTCTGCCAGAGTGTGCTGTCACTGGCTATTGTGACATTTTGTTGACGTCTCTATCTTCCTCACCAGAACATGCATATTTACAGAATAGAATTCTCATTGCACTCATCATTAGAAAAAAACACCTGTCATAAGTGAAAACATAAGAATTGTTGAAAGCATGACAATGATAATATACACAATGTCAATATACAGTTGCTGTCTGGATTGTACTAAAGAGTAATGTGCAAATGATTAAAAATGTAGTAGAAGTTGTGGGTATTCAGTCTGAGTAATAATCTTCTGTCTTCCTACTTCCTATATTACAGAGACTGTGTGTTGTCCTTTTTAGCCCAATGAGTGAGAATGCAAATCCAGAAGTGATGGTGATGGTCACGTCTCTACAAGCATCCCATTGTTAGGCTGAAAGCTATGTAAAAAGAGGTAATTGCTGAACATACTTGTGGTTCCAGAGGAAAAGCATCTAGTTAATTAAAATGTAATTGGTCCATCTGAATGAGAAGTCTAGAATTAACACACAGAAAGGGGTTGTTACTCTACTGAGCACTTCAAGTGGTGATTTTGATATTTGCTCTTCCTTCTCAACTCTTCATTTATCATCTTAGGTGAGAAGTCCTCACATGAAGAGAGAACCCTGAACAAGCGTATGGTCAAGAACTCCCTCTTTAGGAATTATAACAGAGAAATTCAGCTTTCTTGCTACCTATGGCACAATTTCCCCCATCCTTGGGAAAATTTTTATTAGTATCTCTTAGTTCCTTTTAGATTCTTGGCATGTAAGACATAAGCAATCCATCAATGAATGCTTTCTTCAGAGTTAATTTTTCCTCTATTGTTCTTCTGGGAATATCACACTTCCTTTAGAATGTCTTACAAATAATATCCATGTGCCATCGCAAAGTAATCCAGACTGCATACTGTATTCATGGCAATTCTATTGCATGAAGAAAAAAAATCAAATATGCAGGGAGAAAACTGAAACATAAGAAAACCAAGGGCAGAGCCTGAGTTATCAGACTTTCTGATTTGTAGTTGTAAGGCAGACTTAAAGCAGCTATAAACCCAAACAGAGGTTAGGAACAGAAGAGCGTGTGTTCCTTTCTGACACGGGCTTCTGTGGCCATCAGAGAAACATCCCGGCCAGCTGTCTTAGTCACCTATCAAGAGTGCCAATCTCTGTGCCAGTGAAAAGACAAAAGTCAAAGAAAATGCAAAGTATACTCTGTATAAAACATGTAGGAAAGAAAAGCATCCTGCCAAAATTTGCCTTGGAGGAAAGTGTGCCCATTTTTTAAAAATTTTTCTTATTTGAAATAATAAGGCGATTACTTTGAATTGATATATTTTTCTGATAAATCTGCTAGATTATTTAATTATGTACTAGAAAAAAATAGTAACCTTGATAGATTCAACTCAATATAGCACAATACTAATGTTTTCTAACATCTGAAAAGTAAGTTTTCCCATCTGAAAACTTACATATTTTAAGCTGACAGTATTTCAGTCTAATTCTTGAAATACACAAAAATACAATTACTAAGCATTAGGGTTTTTTTTAATGACTGATGCAGGGTCACATAAGATGTGACAGAGCCCAGAACACAAAATTGACCCATGTGATTCTCACACATGCCTTCTTTAACAGCAGGCAGACACCAAATCCTCAGTTATTACGTCTCCAGACTATTCTAGATCTGCTTATAATGTGCACAATTATAGAGCATTTCCTGTATCATTAAATAAAAATGCAGAGTAGCATTTATTATTTTTAATATTATTTTTTTGGCAGACCTGGAGATAGAACTCAGGCCCTTACAATTGCCAGGCAAGCACTTATTCTACTGAGCTATCTCCCCAGCCCTTAATTTTTGTACATACTACTTAGTTACTCAAGATCAAATAAGACATTCCTATTTTATTATTATTATTGTTATTACTATTATTGTATTTAGGACAGAGTGTACAGGATATACAGGGTCTCACTGCATAGATTGGACTCATACTGATTCTCCTGTTTACAGCCTCCCAAATGCTGGGATTACAAGCACAGACCATCACACCGTGCTGTCTCAGTCTCAGTCTCAGCGTGCCCCAGGGGCCAGACCATCACAGCAGGTCTAAGGATGAAGCTCAAGCCCCTGTATCTGCCTCAGCGGGTGCTTTATCTGCTGAGCTATTGGCTAGCCCTATTTGAAATTATTTTGAAAAATTGAAATTTTTGTTTTATAAAATATAAATATCTAAATTAATGCAAAATTGTAAAATCTATTTATGTACTAGATACATACTATGTAATTTGTCCATTTCATATATTAAATGTATTGTTGTGTGCCCATTGTTAGGCTACTGTAAATTGTGAGATGTTTCCTCATAAACTTCTGTATATTAGATGACAATTTTTTAAAAAAATACACTATAGATATTTCCATTAATCCCCGCCAAAATATTCACCCTTGACTTGATTACAATGATGATTTCAGGCTGGCTGCTTTCTGACATACTTCTGGAAGACCTCTTTAGTGCATGTTTAACAAGTTATAATAAAAAATATTAAGAATGACCAGTAAATGGCACTGTTAAGCATTATTGTTTATGGGAAGCTAGGCTTGTGTGTGTGTCCTCATCCACCTCAGGCATCAAGTCCACACTTAGATTTCTTCTTTTTCCTTAAAGTCCAAATGGCCGTGCAAGGCACAAACTCTGAATTGCTTCAAGACATTGAGGCAACCAGGACGCTGGAACCCAAACCACTCGTACAATGGGACTTTCCAGATCTGTTTTAGAAACTGACAAGAATGATGATGAGAGTGTTTGAACAGAGGGGTTACCTGGAGAGGGACCAAGGCAATATGTCTTCTTTTGTATATTTTTAGAAAGTTAATAATCACATTTTTATTATGCCTCAAACTTTGAGTTTTCAAATGAAGCAGCAGAAAGTTCGTGGATGGAATATCATCTAGCTCCACTCACCTCATATATCTGTGAAAAATCTCAGATTTTCCTTTCTAGGGAACAATAAAGCCTGAATTGAGTTACAGTGATATAGGTGAGACAAAACAAAGAATATAGAAGGCACTGTCTCTTGATTGTTATAGAGTATTCACAGATCCCTTTGGATCTGACCTTGGATTCTGAAGGTGAATACAAAATTGAAAGCAGAGGCAGAATGTGTGGTTGCTATGGAGGTTGGTCATTAGGTTTCCAGAACTTGGGAGCAAGAATTCCACAAAAGTACAGTCTCTATCTACGTAATTCTGTAGTGTCTACACATTACAAATAGCAAATAGGCATGATCTGTACATTCCTTCCACAAAGCTGCCCTTCAACCATCTTGTCCATCGTGCTGTCCCGGATCACTAAGGTGCTCCGCAACTCTCAGCATCCTTCATATCCTTTGAATCGGCTTTGTTCTTTCCTTCCCAGTTGGACATTTGCATATGGTCTATCACTCCATGGCTGTACCTGGCTATCATTATGTCAGCTTGATTTTGTACAGCTTACCAGAAATGTTGCATTCTCTAGGAAGGCATCAGAGAGCTGTAGGAAGAGAAAGAATCCACAGGATGCTCTTACAAGATCGTTTATTTCCTTCAAGCATTTATCAGACAGTTTCTCAGTGTCTCTCTCTCGCCTCTCTCTCTTCTGTCTCTGTCTCTGTCTCTGTCTCTGTCTTGTCTGCCTGTCTCTCTCCTCTCTCTCTCTCTCTCTCTCTCTCTCT
>NDGM011100973.1:0-14083 GCA_002564305.1 Octomys mimax | reverse complement strand
GTGGGTCTGGGTCTGGGGTACCTGGAACTCGGAAGAAAATCCTACTCGGCGGGCGGGGTCAGGAAGGAGCGGCGGAGTGGTGGGGGCCGTCCGAAGGGGGCGGGAGTTGTAATCTTTCTTACTTAACACTAAATAGTGATTTCATTCCCATCACAAATCTTTCTCTCCACTTGCTATGAACAAACTTTTTATTGTTTATAGTGCTGTAGAATGCATGGCCATTTAAGAAATACAAAAATAGAACAGCAAAAAAGAAAAAGGAAAAGTGAAAGAGAAAAAACTCATCAACAGTTATCATTGTTGTCGTTAATAATGGTAGCTGAGAACATTTTGATGCAACAAACTTCAAGTGGCAACATTCTATTGCATAATATGGATATATTGGGATCTAGTGAGCAAAGACATTCAGTAGATATCAAGTTGTTTTTAGTTAGGTTGTTTTGGATTTTAAACACAATCTGGAAAAAAAGAAAAAAGTGCATTTCTGACTATTTGCTTAATGTGAAATCCATTTTTAATGCTGTGCATGTTTTAATGCTATAAAAGTCTAAAATGATAAATAGCAATTAATTAGCCAAGTACCCAGGGCTTTGCAAACTTCAAGAACAAACTCCCCGGGGCAGCTATATTATCTGTCGACTTGCTGAGAGAGCCCTGGAGCCAAAAGCCAGAGATATTCAAAGAACATAATACAGCATATCATAAAGTCTAATTACATCTAACCTATTACCAAATGTGTAGCTGACATTCCAAAGTGTTTTGTTAGCATATTTGGAATGTGTATTCAGAGGAAAAATGTCATGTTTCTGTACAACTTCTCTTCTCTTTTGGCTTGTCCAATGTTTGCTGTCTTTCACTATCTAGTTCAATGGTTCATAATAATTTGGCGATAGAGGTTATAGAATGTTTAGGGAAGACCCTGGGGACACTTGCTCCAAATACAAGTGAACTTACATTTATTGTTTCCAAGCTCAGAGTCTCCCAGGTCGTGTGTCCCTTTACTAATCACTAGGATCAAGGAAGCCCTGCCCTTCACTGGGATGGATATCCACTACTCTCCCTGTGTGTCTCTAGGTCTTTTTTTGAAATTTTTATTTCTTGTTTTGGTTGCTGTTTTTTTAACCTCTTCACCAGACTTCTCCATCAGTCTCTTCTTGTGAATTAAAAACATTTTAAAATATTTCTGCCATACTCTTTGGTCTACTAGGAACCAGGCAGGGACATAGCTTTCTTTTCATCTGCAAGAGCTGAGATCAGATTGTAGAATTAACAAAAGTTGATGGAAAGTTAGGAGTAGGAGAATAGCTACAGAGATGGGGAAGAAGAGAAACTGAATATGAGAAATAGTGGGTGTAAACTCTAGTTACAGGGATCCCAACAGAGGGTCCCTCAATGATCACTCTATTCTAGCAGCCCACAGTTTGGAGCCTCTAAACGGAGTTTCTCTTTTCTGCTTCTAGACTCCACTGTTTCTCTCTTGTTGGGGAAGGGTGGAAAGTGAGTTAGAAATCAAAGTATACAGCACTCAGTGAAAATAAACTTTACAAAGAAGCAATAGTAAGCCTCCATGTCTACATTGCTCTTAATTTTCAGAACACTGGGCCTGAAGCATTCGGAATCCATCATGTTTCTCTGTTTTCTGAGAACAGTGAGTAGGTACGGCTTTAAATATCTGTAACTTAGTGACTCACCAGACTGATCTCTGAAAACAAAGGCCAGACCTGAAAGAAGAACAAATTCCATCTTCAACACAGAATGCAAGAAGAGTTTTGATATTCTTTACCATTCCATCATTTTTTATAAATTCAATGGTGAATCACAGTTCACCTCCAAAAGCTACAATAAGCTGATGACAGATTTAAATACTAATTTGTTTTAATTACACAATCACAACATTAAGAGGATTATGTTAGAATGTTCTGGACTTGTACTATCCCCACCCCCAGATAATTTTTCCATCTCAATCTCTTCTTTATTGTTTCTCTCTGACCTGTACTGATATCTCTTTCATCTGAAAAATTCCCACTTGGTTATGATCACTTGCTAGGGATGTGTTACTAGGAATTATTTTATTTCACAAATATTGGTCTGATTTTTCTTTGATTGGGAACTATTTGGAGATAGATATCTTGTTTCTTACTTTTAAATTTAGCAATGCCAAGAATATCCAATAAATGTTGTCATGTGTTTCCTTACTACAAAGATGCTATTGATTATGAGGCTGTAACATTGATTTAATAAAAGCTCTTTAGGAAACAAAAAGCTCACTACTTTTAGTATACATATCGATTGGTAATCTCACCTCAAATTTAGAAATTTTTTATTTGGGAGTGGAGGGAATAAAGAATCTCATCTGAAATAGAGGAAAAATGCCTTGTTGAAATATTAACTCTCAAGCCTCTGATGATCTAGACAGCCAACTATTTCAGCCTTTTACCAAAAGCAAAAATCTTCCCGGAGCAGATGTGTTTAAGTATAGTATCAATGTGTTAATTCTGAGGTGCATCAACTTAAAATTATGAGCAACATGGTGCTTAGAGCATGTGCAGAGATTTTTCTTTGGAAAGTACCAAGATATTGCATTAGCTTCTTAAAGCCATTAATGACCCTGACATTCTTAAAAACAGCTAATGTAGAGGAACCATGTGGGTAATCATTCCTTCTTAGGATATCTGAGAGGAAAGTTCCTTAAATTTTATTTTTTAAAACTGTTTAGAAAGCCTTTGCTGTCTTGACCTAAAAATTTCTGACCTGTGTTTTTTTGGTACTGTTCTATAACATCAATGTTTTGACTTTTTATAAGTCATGACAGACACTGATGACAGACATTGATTCATTAATAGTTTGATGGATATGTGTTGGCTTACTACCATTGTAAGAAAGACTAATGTGAACACTGGGAATTTTGATTGATATTTTTTTCTTCTCCAGTGAATTTAGGATTTTATTGTTTTTCTTCTGGTCTAATTTAGGTTGTGAACAATTTAGGAAGTCAGCTAATTTGGTGAAGGAATGTCATGTAGTTAATGCCTCATGAAAGTTAAGTAAGATAACTGATTAAATAACTGAATGAAAGAGGATAGCTGAAGTTCGTGGAATTTGCATTAATGAATAAAGTGATTATATAAAGTGGACCATGAGTAACTTAAAGCATATGAATCTAAGATCCTGGGATATATATATATATATATATATATATATATATAATTTTTCTGTACTTAGGACAGGGTCTACAGTGTCTCACTACGTAGATTGGACTCTTAGTGGTTCTCTTGTTTTCAGCCTCCCAAGTGCTGGGATTACAGGCATGCACCACCACACCCAGTCTCAATTGCAGTCTCAGGGTGCCCCATGGGTGGGGCCGGCACTACATGCTGGGGCTCGAACCCTGGCCGCTCTAAGAAGGTGATTTAGTCCACTGAGCTATCAGGCCACTCAGTTTGCTGTTTCTGAAGACAAATTTATTCAATCCTTCATCCTCAAAATTATTCCATTCAGCTACCCAATAAACAATTACTATGCCACACATCTTAGATAAAAACTATTGTGATGAAATATGCTAAGTACTGTGAAAATACACAGGAGAAGAGACTCTCATCCCATTATTTATCACCAAAATCATTAGGTCCACAGTAATTTCCATGTAAGGGTTAGCAGTTATTAACCTTAACTTCTGTTTCATCAATGAAAAACCCAGAAAAATACATAACAAGTAAAAGTAAACAAGTGAAATCTCCATGCAGTAGATTCATGGCCCCTAAAATAGAAGACGGGAAATCAGTCCAGGAGTATATGATCAAGCAAGCGATTTGACTAGGACTCTTGCACAGCTGTTCTCCTGAACTGACATGGGATGTCAGCCCTGCCTAGGACACCGTGGCCATGTACCGACACACATACCCCAGCACACATTTCTCCTTTCTTCCACCCTGCTGACGAGGAAGACCTAAGAAGGCAGCATTTTCAGCAGCATCAGGAAGACACCAATCAGGGAGTCGGCCCAGCCCTGTCTCTGGCGAGCTGTGGTGCTGAGCGAGGGGCAGACTCTGAGTCTGCCGAGAGTCCATGGGCACTGCAGGGGCTACCCGCAGTCTTTCCCTTTGAATTTCTCAGATGGAGGACGTTTTTCTCACCCAACAAACTGTAAACACTGCAGCTTTCTGGGACAGGATTTATTTATTTTTTCTTCTTTTGAAATGCTGCCTCAAAACTAGAGGATAGCCGGTCTGACTCCTGCAACTTTCCGCAGGCCCTGGAACTCTCAGACAGATATGACTGTGACCAGATTGAGACCCCACTGCACAGCCAAGGCATATCAAGCAGTGCAATTTACACTTTGCATTGCTTCCAAGTGCTTGTTAGAAATCCTCCAATTTCTATTTATTTATTTATTTTTTCATGTTAGTATTCATTTTTTATTCTTTGACAAATACATTCACATCTACCACGTCTTGTTCTACTAGTTGCTATCTCATTATTATTATTTTATTTTATTTTTCAAGTCTACTGTTTTTTTTTTTAAACAGGCCACATCCATAATAATTTATTCACAAAATACATTTGTTGAAGCATTAATTTTTTTTTCTTTTCATGATACAGGGATTTTTTTTCTTTTTTTTCCCATTCCAATTTCTATTTAAAAGAAAACTTCCTAGCTTCCTTCCCTGCTTTTTTCCTTCCTTGCTTCTATTCCCCCACCTTGGCATATAATAAGCCACCCACTTGGCTATACATTGTGAAGAAAGAGCAAGAAAAGCTCAGGAATTCATTATAGAACTTTCAACACCATGGAAACCCCACGAGGACATTGATTGGCACCAAGGTAACTGCTTCTTTCTGTAGCTGCTAATTGATGCTATTACTTTAAAAGGTGAGTGCAGGCAGCCAAGCGAGTCAAAGCAGGAGAGTGGCAGACAGTGATGGGTAGTTTAAAAACTTCTCAGAGGTTGCATCTGTGGGGAGATGAGAGGACAGGCACAAAGCAAGAGAGGTGCTAAGGGCTCTGCTCTGCTACTCCAGGGCCACTAGGAAGAGGGGCAGAAAACAGCGGGTAGACAAAGAGAGAAAATGAACCAATGCCATCTGCAGGGATTGTTAACTTTGTCACATATCTTGGTGTAAATTCTGCATGAGCATCAGCAGCAAAGGAAGAATGAATGAATGAATAAGATCACTCATTCATTCATTCACCAAGTATTCATATAAAACCTGCTGTGTGCCAGATAGTGTGCTGAGTGCAAGATATTTAGCAGTGAGCAAAGCACCTCTTACTCTCCTGGAGTTTAGGAATAGAGCTCATGGCTTTTTGTTATTATTATTATTATTATTATTCACACTGTCCTTTGTGATAGGCCAAATGAGGTTATAACCAGTTAGGTTCGAAAGATTTGCGAAAGTACATGTGCAGTGGTGTCACAGTTCTTTGCATGATTCTGGTCTCCGAAGTCATTTCATGATTCTGGTCGCCACCGAGTTGCCTGCTACATGCTTGCAGTGTTTGGGAGCTCATCCCAGGAAGCATCTGGGGAGGTGAGACAGGGACCTTGGCCAGGAAGGGGGTGGAAGTGAGTGAGCCCAGGGTGGGTGACCAGGCTCGGTTGTGCTGAGGACCCAAGGAGATACTGTGCAGAACCCACTGAAGACTGACCTACAGGGTACAGAGAAGCCCAGGTGCCCATGCAGCAGCTCCTAGCCCTCCTGTCTGGACCTCTCCCTTCTGGGCAATTTACTGGGCTCCAGCTTCCTCACCAGCAGTGGCTCTGTCTGGGGGCTACATGGTGAGAGCTGGAATCCTGTGGGCAGCACCATGTCTACCAAGATGTGTAGGCCCATTTTCCAGGAAAGGAAACTGGGCCTACTTAGCAGGCATTAGCATTCAGATGAAAATCAGTTTTTATTTTTTTTATTTTTTAAAGAGAATACAAAATAATAATAAAAAGATTAGAAATGATACAGAATTTCGCTAGAAAAAACTATACAAATTTCTTTTTTCTTTTGTGGGACCAGGGATTGAACTCAGGCCCTTGCGCTTGCCAGGGAAGCACTTATTCTACTGAGCCATTTCCCCAGCCTTTACAGATTTCAACAGTACTTGTTGTGTTGCACAATGTTGTCTTCAAATTAGGTGTTCAGATGATCAAATATATGCATACAAAATTGGGAAAAAGTTATAAGAAATTAAGAAGAGAAAAAATAATTCTGAAATGAGGAGGAGAAAGATATATCTATGTATGTGTGCACGATGGCTTGGATATTTGTACTGTTGATTTCTGCTGGTCTATGGAAAGGAACAGTTAATGCTTGAACCCTTTTTTTATATTGTGTCCCTGCCCTAAATCAGGATCTGACCTCTGAAACCTGCCTCTTGTCTCCGCCAGCTCCAAGTGAGAAGGGTTGATGTGAGTCCATGAATATCAGCAGAGCAGGGTCTCTGAAAGTCACTGAAGACAGGTTGGATTTCTGAGCTGAACTGTAGGGTGACCTCAGGAGCGTCCCATCAGGCTTTCAGCACAAGCCCTTTTCTTCTATTCCTTCTGTAACAGCAGACCAAGACCTTGAGCCCTTGGTTGGTATGGAACAAGGCTGGGATAAGAGAACCAGGCAAGTTTCCTCTTCACCCTGAAAGCTAATGAAGCTTAATTGGGTGCACACGTTGTGTCTGGGAGCCCTGAGCCTACATCGGGTGTGGGTCACTCACTCCCATAAGCTTCACCTCAGGAACAAGACTCCATTTCCTGTTTATGGTAAGGAGCCTTCACCTACCTGTCAGGAATGCTATTCAGATTGCCATGTGTTTAAACGGAGATCTTGCCGAGCCTTCACTTGGGTTCCCTGGCCAACACAGCCCCAGACGCAGCTCCTGTGCTGACCCTTACTGCGTGCGCTTTAGCCTATCCCTGGGGTGGGGCAGCTCAGAACTAAGGGACGGAGGTTGGGTGACCAGTGACTGCAGCTCTTCCCCCCCACTAGCCCCTACCTCTTATCTGCAAAAGGCAGCCTCTAGGGTCATTGCCTCAGCCCCATTTCTGGCTGTATGACGAGCTGCACCTGGAAGTTCCTCGCGAAGCAAAACCACGATGCGAACAGCGGTGCGGGATAGAACAGGGCGCGTAAGTCCTCGGGGTTCTCACCCGCCTGCAGGCTGTGAAGTCTGGTGGCGTCAGAGATGAGGCCATGCTGGGTGTGGCCAGGGCTTCGGGACAATGAGAACAACACGTGCTGCGGCTGGGAAGGCTCTCAGGCGTGATAAAATGGCGAGATTGACATCTGCGGAGGCGGGTACACAGGGTGGGGAAGGAATGAAAAACACCTTTGTGTGTGCGAACAATGAGGCAGGCAGTTGTTATAAGTGATTTCAAAGCCCCGGATTTTATTTCTGTGGCTCGCTCTTTATGCTATTAGCTTTTTCCTTTGTTGTCCCAGGAATGTGTGCTCTTGTGTGGGTTGTAATTAGACAATATTTAATGAATAAAGTGAATCCATGTTGGCTAATTTCTCTCTGCATCCCTCTCACGGTCATAGTACCATCCCTATCTATGGGTGAGGTATAAAGTCACTAAAAGATAAGGCATACATGAGCACAAACTGAGATGGAAGAAAAGAACTAGGTTTAGATTTTTTTTTTTTTTTTTCAGTTTGAGGATTGAACCCAGGGTTTTGAACATGCTAAACAAGCCCTCTACTACTGAGCTATACTCCTGGCCTGTCTTTGTTTTTTATTTTTATTTTTAAGATAATGTCTCATTAAGTCACCTATGCCAGCCTCCAGCTTATCATTCTCCTGCAGAGTCCTGAGTAAATGGGATACAGGAAGATGGACTAAATTTTGGGACTCCTGTTTTATGTTTAGTTATTCTGTTCTCTTTTAGGCTTTAGACTTCTCTTTCCTGTATGACCAAGGTAATGAGAAGCATTTTGGATATTACTATCATGTTTCTGTGATCCTAATTGGAGCAGATCCTATGACCAACTGCATATATTCCTGGTTAATTTTGCTCTTAAATCAATGATATGGGATATTAAATTCCATACGGATAGAATCTGTGTTTTTGCCACCTGGGTGTCCCCCAAGACTGGAAGAATATTAACATATATGTAATTCACCGCATAATAAGTAGCTTAGGAATGGATGTAAAACAAGGCTAGAAGGTGTCCCCTGAGGCATAACTTGGCCGACCAAGGATCCTGGGCCAGACCCAGCAGTTGCTTATGGAAATAAACATGTATTGAACTATGCTTATGCCCATTCTTAACTTCTCATGAGTGTCTGTTTTTGTTTGTGTGCCAACACAGAAAGGAAAAGTTTGAAATGGGGATTACCCACTTAAAACCAAAACTCTTTGCAACTGACCCTTAGGAGAAAAAGCTGGCCTACTCATGCATAAGTATGCTTGGAGAAGACCACATTCAGATGAACAGAAAAGGATTTGGATTATAAGACTGGTATATTCTCTCTGAGCACTTCTGTAACTGCAGCATTCTAGGAAGCTGAGACAGGAACCCTGCAAATTTTAGTGAAGCCCAGGCAATTTAACTACTTGGAGAGACTCTCAAAAAAAAATTTATATAAAAAGGTTGGCATATAGCTCTCATTGTGATGGCTTTGAGTGCAATCCTCAGTACCAAAATATAAAAATTCTTCCATTCCTCACTTCTCTCTAATCAAACCAAACACAGTCATCACAATGTCATATTAAATGGATAAGATTAAAACCAAATTAAATTCCTATCAATTGAGAGAGGATTAAATGCATTATGGAACGTGGTGCCCTACTAAAGACTTCTGCCTTGGAAATAAAATTTATAAGTAGAAAGAAATTAAAATGCAAAATTAAGCTTGACTCTTTTACGCCAAGTAGATGGTACATTTTTTTTTTGAACCAGGGGTTGAATTCAGGCCTTTTCAGTTGTCAGGCAGGCACTTATTCTACTGCACACTCTCCCCGGCCCCTCATTTTGAGGTTTTACCTGATGCCTAACTGCATTTTTTATTTTTCGGCAATGTTTAATGTTTGATTTAAGAAACACTTAAAAGTATATAACCTTCCACCACATGAGCGAAGAGTGCAGAAAAGCACAGAGTGGTGGCTGTGACAGGGCCACCTCAGGTTCTTTCTGTAAGGGTCTCCCTCCCCAGGAGGCTTTTCTCGGTCAGATTAGTGGGGCCTGTGCCCATCTAGACCCTTTAGAATGGGAGCCACATTTCCCCTTAAATCTGCAAATGCCTGAGTCAAACCAACTTCTCTTGTTTCCCTTGGCTCATTTGAGACAAGCTGATATTTTCCAAAAAACTTTAACACTCAGAACACAAAGGCAATAATTATAGAAAATACAAAAGGCATGTTAGTTGTCATCTTTAAAATATAAGCTTCTGTTTCTCCCCAGGGCCGGGAGTTTCTGTGTGGAATGAGAAGCACATGGGGTCCCCTCTTGGGGCCTGTCCTTGTTTCCTGCCACTGATCACCACTGCATTCCTGACATGGGACTCAGTCTTGGGCCAACTGGTTGTGAAGGTTAAAATACCACTTGCCAAAGGGCCATCGGTCTAAAACTTTTTCACTTGATCCTCCTCCAGATGAGGTTGTGGTTCATCCGGAAGTAACAGGCAGGTTGAAACCCCTTACCCTTTGCTACCTGAGCAGTTCCTCACACCATACACACATTTGTGTGTCTGTGTGCATGCACACATAATTCATTTTCCAGGTGAATATATCTTTCCTTTCATAGGCAAGGAAGTGGCCAAATTAGAGTCCGGCTGTTACTGGATCATACGATGAGAGTTCACAGCACATCCTCCTGTCGAAGACTGCGCATGTGCAGTGGTAGAATATTTTCAGCGCTCTCTCTCTCCATGCAGATGCTAGACGTCCAGAAGGCATACAAATCTGTAGCCTCTTAGTTTTGCCTTTGCCACTTTATTGAATCCCTCTGTGAGACCAGTTCCATTTTCCTAAAGTATGTAGACAGGCCTTGAAATGGGAGGATCCTCTCGTTGAAATAAGCAACCTGACTTTACACCTCCCTTGCAGCTAACAGCGTAAAACTGACCCATGTTGAAACTAATTGTGTCCTTCTCTTCTGTGCCCAAGAGAAGCTTGATGAAAGGGATCTTATTCATAAAGGAAGTACAGTAAGTAGCTATTAGGTAATTGAATAAGGGTATTTTAGTCACTATAGAAATTACTAGCGATATCAATCTAGGACCAATGGGAGGAAGTTTCTAGAACACCAACTCATACTCTGCCTAAAAAAAAGAGGCTTATCAGTCCACACTGCATAATGTGGCTGTGAACTGTTTTGGAAAATAACACTGAGTGCATTCTAGTCAAGATGAAAGACTGCTTTGGGAGTCTATCACAATAAGGATTCAAGAAGAGGTGGATTGAAATAGATTTCCTCTAAAATTCCTCTAAATTTATCTTCCTGATACCTCTAAGTTCAGATGGAAGCAAGAAATCTCACTGGGATAAGTTTTATTTTATTTGCCCCGGATGTCAACAGCTAGGCTATCTGTATTACGCACAGACCAAGTTACCTATTTTTCTCTTCCCTACCTGGTCCTTCTCTCTTGATTATAGCTGTTAAGCTACATATATTGAGTATTATAGGATCTAAGAAGTATTAGCTGCCACTGAAGAATAACTGATACTTCTTGAAAATCCCCTAAAGATAACTGTTTTATGTGAGGATAATTTGGCTTTGAGCTAATACTTTTGCTAATTTTCTCTGTTTTTCCTCTAACATGCTGGGCCCTTGAGAGGGGGCTTTGGCTTTTGAGAATTGCCTTCTTTCACCACTGAGCCGACCTGAGTTACTGAAATCCCATTTGCAGTTTCCAAATTATTTTTCTCTGAACCCAATTTGTACAGTGACAGATGGGGGACTCCAAAAGGGAACGTTTCCATTCATATCCAGCAAATCAACTTTATGGGAAGAAAGAAGCAAAGTCCACGTCATACAGAGAAATTTAACTTCTGGAAATGCACATCGTTCATTTTAGAACTGTTTCCCTGGACCTAGAATAAGTTACTCTGGGCTCAGAGTAACTTTGTCTCACTCTTGTCTGGCATTCAAGTTGACCATTAATGAACCACAGTGAATTGGCGTCATTGTTAAGCAAGGCTCCAAATCTGCTTCGCATTTTCTTCTGGTCTCCCTCTTTTGAGTGTTTTTACCATTGGTGTCCCAAGCACTGTTGGGTAAGAACACAAGTAATCTGAAGAGATTAAATGCTCAATTTTAGAATTCCTTACCTGCCTCCTCTCTCCACCCACCTCCCTCAGCCCTGTATCACATCTACAGCAGGATTTTGATTCCAAACTATTGCATATACAGAGTTTTTAATTTAAACGATTTGCTATCAGTTTAATTTCCTTATTTATTAGCCTATCTTGTTTATGTTTCTGTTGTTTTGTAAATCCAGCCTGGTGTTTTGTCTATCTGGTATGAATGTGGATGCACAGTACTATAAGTCTGTAAGCGTTCTATTGAAAACCCACTCCTGAGAACACAGCACAGCTGTTAAGAAGTGGATACTGGAGACCAGAGAGGCTACGTGATTTGCACATAATCATAGAGAACATTGCTGATAATAATAATTACAAACTTTATTGTATACTTGGGATTCTCCAAGTACGCTTCTATATGCTTTTTCAGTTGTCTGCTCATTTAATTCAATCAGCCATGTCACGAGGATTTTGCTATCATTAGTAACATGGGAAAACAATGATACACAGAAACATTAGATGTGTTCCATATGGTTACAAAGATGCAGACAAGATTTGAACTCGGGCATAAGGATTCCCAAACTTTGCTCTTACACATTATGCAGCTTTTTCGGTCAGAAATACATGGATTTATTTTGTGCATAGGCTATAAATGTCTGCGTATACACAGAACGAGAGGAGTACACACAGAGACATATCTTACATGTATATTGTCCTCTTTCATTTGCAAAACTCTGCCTCTAAACTGGGAAGGAATGACTAACAGCTCCTTCTGCTCAGCTGATTACCATAATACAAATTCCTACAAATGGAAAGCCATTGCCCTTGCTAATCTTAACATCCCCACATCAGGAGCTATTTCAAGAAAAAGCAATTCCCATCTGTTAGAGACACATATTCAGAGACAGCACGTATCTTCTTCTCCTAGTACCATCCCCTTGCAGCACAGTGGTGAGAATAGCATGGCTTCCTCCTGGAGCTCTGGAAAGCTCTCGCTAAGCTAAAACACGCGAGGGGACCCAGTGCTTGCTTAGCTGTAATCTCTAAGGAAATGGCAATAGCCTTTGCGGCCCTTTCTAAATCCACTTCAGTGATCTGATGTGCAGAATAGTTGAATGTTCCATTGTATGCGTTCTTGCAATGTAATGAATGTGTTCCCTTTTTTCTGTGCTTAACATGTTTTTCCTTTGGGCAAGTGTTATACCCTACCTGGGGATTTGTCATTCATACAGTCCTCTCTTGCCTGTGATGGGGGTAACGACCCTGGATCAAGATGGCTCGTGAGCCCTTCCTACCTGCTCAGGTACCGAAAGTGTTTCAAGGATGGTGCGTGATTAAAAGACAGAATTTCCCTGGAGCTTTGCATGTCCCTTTGAAGGAAAGGCACTGTCCTGTCTTGTGCATTTCTGGGTATGAGGAAGATGCAAGCCAAGAAGAGCGAGAGCCTTCGCTGGAATGTGGAATGAATCTGCCTGAAAATTAAGCCAAAAACAAAACACAACAAAACCATCCAGACAAGCTAAAATCAAACCAAGACAGACTCAAAAAAGGGAGAGGAGAGAAGTGAAAACTTAAACTCTTGAATCAGGCCCTACCTGAAACTAGGGTTAATTTTGCCTTTTCAAATATGCATACTTAAGTAGAAGCAAAATTTCTGTGCCGTGTAACCAGGAATCTGCTAGGATATGAGAATTAGAATAAGTTTTTTTTTTTTTTTTTTTTTCCAGAACCGGGGATTGAACTCAGATCCTTCCACTTGCCAGGCAAGCACTTATTCTACTGAGCCATCTCCCTGGCCCCTAGACTAAGTGTTAGTGCTGCAATCTCTCACCTCATAAGTAAGTGCTATAGTATATCACTGAAGTTGATCTACATACAGCAGTAGCAGGAGCGCCCTGGGGGAAGGTCAGGTAGGGGGTGGCTCAGCCCTGCTCCCCTGAAGTGTCGGTGCTTATTTAGACTTCTCCGTGATGTGGGGGTAGAGAGTCACTGGTTTTCAGCCCTCTGATCACAGTGCCTAATGGTAAAATTAGTCAAAGCATACAAAACCCCTCTCCTGCTGAGGGCTGTTGGTCTCATGATGGAGACTCTACTATTCCTGAGGAATCCTGAGAAACTCTGACTTTCTGGGAAACTGAAGCCCCTGAAATTTTTAGACCTTTTATGGTATAAACAGCTGCTGAATCTGCATATTTATATGCTTTCCATTAAAATATTGATAGCTTTGATATAAAGAGGAGATATAAATTTGGATTAGATGGTTTTAAGTACAATTTCTTGCCAATATTAATGTGGTTTACCTAAAATTCAATTATAGTTTTCAAAGAAGTTACAAATGTAAGTCCCATGATAAGCATTGACTCAGTTTGGAGATGCTTAAGGAAAAGCCTTAACAGCTGTCTCAGTGCCTTTGATTCTGTTCCTCATGAGAACCAGTGTGATGATCTGACTTATGTCCTGTGACACCAATTAACCATATATATATATATATATACACACACACACACACACACACACATACATATACATATCAATGCCTTACGTCTCAATGCTTTGTTAGTATTTTAACATGTGTTTATTCATGGATTCAGTTATTGCTTATCATCACTGGGGAATGCAGTAGGCACTGCGTATACTGAGAGATAAACTGTCATAGCCCTTGTATTCTAATGATGCCTAAGTGGCAGAAGAGTTGATCCTTTTTCTCCCTAGGAATCTTGAACAGCATTCCTATAACAGAAGACAGGTTATCAAGAGAAAAGCAAAGAAAGGAAGGAAGGAAGGAAGAAAGGAAGGAAGGAAGGAAGGAAGAAAGGAAGGAAGGAAGAAAGAAAGAAAGAAAGAAAGAAAGAAAGAAA
>NDGM011100955.1:0-12522 GCA_002564305.1 Octomys mimax | reverse complement strand
GTTAATTATTGAAACTGTCCTACCAATTTGATTTGAAACTGTCTCATTGCTATTAGTTTATCAGTAAAATTATGGGAAAAAAAAAGAACAGACTTAAGGTCTTTCTTGCTACATTTCAGCCTTGCTTTGAACTTGTCCTGTTTGTCCATTTTGTAATGGGAATTATTACCTTGTGTATCTTGTGATTACGCTACTTGCTTTTCATTTTTATAGAGCTTCACATCTAAAAATTTCCCTTGAGTCTCATAAGGCACATTGACTCTGACTTTTAAAAATGCTAGAACTTCTGGAAGGGATTATGGCACTTTTAGTTGTAGTCAGCTTAGTTGTACCATGTTAGGCAGAATTATTTGTCCATTATTGTATTGTACCCCCACATGGGTAAAAGTGTGGTTAAACTTGATTTTGTGAAATTGGATTGAAGCCACTAAGAGAATTAGTGAAGCACATCTGGATGTGTCTGGGTGGATCATAGAAACATAATGTTGGGTGTTGTATCTAAGGGAGTCCCTCTTCCCTTTCTCTCTGATGCTTTTCACCTGTTATGCTCCCTGGCTGTCATTAACTAAGCAGCCTTGCTCTGACATGCCCATCTGCCATAATTCTACTTTGGAGCCAGTCAACCCTAGACTGAATGCTCTGAAAACATGAGTCAAACCAAATTTCTCCTTAAACTGTGAGTGTTGGATATTGTGCCTTAGCAACAGAAAAGCTAATACAGACATAGAAAGCTATTTTAAGGGTATTTCTTATCTTTCTCATGTGGTGACAAATTCCCTTAATATTTAAAAGACTCTTATTTCATAACTATGACAAGTGTTTTTTTATTTTTAACTTTCAGTTGAATTACACATACATGCTTTGAATATTTTTAAACATATAGCTATAGTCTAAATATACCCTCCACAGCCAGGTCACATTTACCCCAGGGATGCGGGAATGGTTGAACATACATAAATCAATAAATGAAATACATCAGATTAGTAGAGCCAAGGCCAAAAACTATATAATCATCCCAATAGATGGAGTGAAAGCTTTTGACAAAGTCCAGCACCCATTTTATAATTAAAAAACTGACAGAAAATTTTGATAGTTTTTATCTCAATCTGATACAAGTTATATATGACCAAAAAAACCCTCAATATCATGCTAAATAGATAAAAACTGGAAGCTATCAGTATAAAGTCAGGAACAAGACAAGGATGTCCGCTGTCTTCAATGTTAATTCAGTATAATTCTGAAAACTTTAGCCAGAGAAATTATAAAAGAAAAAGATATGACAATAGGAATGGAAAAAGTTAATTATTATTTGCACATGACATGATACTCTGCATTGAAGGCTCCAAGAACTTTGTTAAAGGACTGCTAGATTTTTTTTAATTTTTAAAGAATGTGAAATAGTGATAGAGGAAAAACAACATTAGAAGTGAAACAAGATTTCACTAAACCAAGTGATAGGAATTCAACAATGGTTGCTATATTACATGATGCTACCTTTAAATTTGTTGTTCAAATTGCCAGTATAAATATGCAAGATTCTTTTAAAGAAAAAACAAAATAATAACAAAGATGCTTTTCTTTTTCTTGTTTCCTCTTTTGAAAGACTGATAAATTTAATAGTCAAACTCAGGAACATAGCTGGATCCAAAGACAATGCTCAATACTCAGTAGCCTTCCTGTAGTTCTATTAAAAAAAAAAATTCACTGACAGTGAAACTAGGGAAATAATGCCTTTCACAATAGCATCCAAAAAAAAAAAAAAAAGAAAAGAAATAGTTAGGAATCAACTTAATGAAGGATGTGAAGGATGTAAGTCTTCCACTCTGAAAAAGGAGATGAAAGAGGATCTCAGCTTGCGGAAAGCTATCCCTTCCTCTTGGGTAGGAAGAGTCAATATAGTAAAAATGGCTATTCTTCTGAAGCACTTATACAGATATAATGCAATTCCAATCAAAATACCCACAGCATGTCTCCCAGAATTAGAGAAAACAATCCTAAAATTCATTTGGAACCAGAAATGAACTAGAATAGCAAAAGCAATTCTTAATAACAAAGACAAGCAGGGGGCATCACCATCCCTGACTGGAAATTATACTGTGATAAAAATGTCATGGTTCTGGGGGGAAAAAAAGACCCAAGGATCAGATTAGAAGATGCAGAAATAACTCCAGACATACTCGGCCATCATATCTTTGACAAAAGTGCCAAAAATTCACTGGAAGAAAGCCTCCTTAATAAATGGTTCTGGAAAAACTGGCTTAGCACATATTGAAGATTAAAATTGAAGCCCTATCTTTCACCATGCATGAAACTGAATTTGAAATGGATCTAAGATTTAAGTATTAAAACAGAAAGTTTAAATGTGCTGGAAGAAAGAATGGGTAAGACATTTGAAGATATTGGTGTAAGCAAAGACTTTATCAATGAAACCCTGATTTCACAGGAATTATCACGAAGAACCAACAACAGGGCTCTCGTGTTATTAGAAAGCTTTTGTACAGCAAGAGAAACCACCAAAGGTAAAGAATCTTTTTTTTAAATGCATCTTACAGGGCCAGGGAGATGGCTCAGTGGAATAAGTGCTTCCCTGGCAAGCGCAAGGGCCTGAGTTCAATCCCTGGTTCCACAAAAAATAAGTAAATAAATAAATAAATAAGTAGAATCTTACACGTTTATATCTGGTAATCTGAGTGAAGAGACAATCCACAAACTGGGGGAAAAATAATGTTTGCCAACTGTTCCTCAGATAAAAGATTGCTATGGTTATTCCTCAGATAAAGATTTTTAAAAACCAGACCTCTTAAATTTTTATTTATTTATTTATTTATTTGGTACAGGGTCTCAGTATGCAGCTGAGATTCTCGATCATAGTAATCCTCCTGTCTCAGCTTTCCTAGTGCTGGGATTACAGGCCCATGTAACCACACCTGGTTTCGGGGCCTATAATACATTCAGTACCAGGGATTGAACCTGGGCCCTTGTGCTTGCTAAGCAGGTGCTTAGACTGCTGAGCTATCTCCCTGGCCTCAGACCTCCTAAATTTAAAGACCCAATCCAAAAATGGGCATCTGAAAAAAAATACACACTTCTCAGGTAAATACAAATGACTAATAAATATTTGAAAAGCATATTTAACATCCCTGATCACTTAGGAAATGGAAATTAAAACAACACGGAGAGTCCATCTCTAGAAACAATAGCTATGATAAAGAAATCAACCAATGAAAAGTGCTGGTGTCGCTGTGAGCAAAAATAACCTGTCTCCACCGATATTGGAAGTGTCGACTGGCGCAACCACTGTGCAAATTGCTGTAGAGATTTCTCAAGAAATTAGTATTAGATGTCCCATTTGACCCAGCTATTTCTCATTTGGGTCTTTTTCAAGAAGAATTGAAAAACATATCACAACGGTATACATGTATATGTTTATAGCACTGAAATTGTCCTAACTAAATCTTGGAAACAACCCACGTCAACCAAGCAGTGGATTAAAAAGAAGTAGTTTACTCATTTTTCAGAGAAGTAAACCAATATGAAGAGATTTATCATTGGAATTGGCTCACGCAGTTATGAAGACCAAGAAGCCTGCAAACTGCTGTCTTCAAGCTGGGGAGTCGGGAAAGCAGATGCTATGATGTAGTCCAACCCCAACACCCTAGAGCTGAGTGTCAAGCTGATTTTCAGGACCCCCAAAAAACAGAAACTGGCAGGATGTTGGGAGAAAATGGGTGCCTGGGCTCAAGTAGAGAAAGCTCACCCACTCCACCTTTTGTTCCACTCAAGATGGATGTGGATGACTTCCTCCCACATTATAGAAGGCCATCTGTTTTACTCCATTCCAGATTCAAATGCTGTCTTCTTAAAGAGTCATTCTCACAGATAACACTCAAAAATATTTTACAAAGTATCTGGAAATCCTTTAACCCAACCAAGGCAAGGCAGATAATTAACCATCATATTGTTGTTATAAACTTCATAAAAGTAAAGGATAATCAGGGACATTCACCAATTCCTTCAGTGAAGCTAGTATCAATTTCATACCAAAACCAGAGTAGAGATGTGTGTGGAAATGTGTGTGTCAATTTCATGCAATAACAAAACTAGGAATTATTCCCAATGAAATATGAAACCAGATCTAATAGTATATCAAAAAGAATAAATCACCATGACCAACTTTTTCCCCAGAAATAAAGTATGGTTCAGCATTAGCAGAAATTTTTAATGTACTGTAATTTTCCAAAGCTATAGATAAAAGATGAAAAATACATAACCATTTAAATAAATGATATAAAATGCATTTATGTATTTTGGCCTCCAATAAACAGTAAACTAGGAAAGAAAGCTAACATGCCATGCTGTGAAGGTTAATTTCTACCAGTTCTATGCTGAGCTGTTCTACTAAATTTCCTGAGTAGAACTAATCTCCAGGCAGCATTCTAAGTATGCTGATTAATAAGGTTGCTTTTATAATCGTAGATCTGAGGAAGCTCCAGGGAGTTCTTGAAACTGTCAGTGTTTTTTTTTTATTAATCAGAGGAACATTGATGATTTCTATTTGGTAGGAGTAAGACTCCACAGGGCCTCCTTTACAGAGAGAATATTCTCACATGACATGCATGATATTTGAAAACTTACCTGGACTCCACACTGAGGTCTTTTAATTCCAAAGTATCCTATATACACACCTGTGACCACTATGAAAAGAAAATTGAAAGTTCACCTTCTTTCTCCAGATCCCTTGCAGTGAAACAGCATTTACAGTAGTCCCTGGCTTTTGGTGGTTTGATTTTTGTGGACTCACTGTGTCATGGGTTTTCAAAAAAAAATCTTAATGTAAATTATTGTGGAATTTTTGCTATATAGTGGGATTTTGCAGTACTGTACAATCTATACATGTTGTTACAATTGTGTAGGTTTAAGAGTTTAGAAAATGGTTAAGAACATTAGAATTATTTTTAAAAGTGTGGGAAAGGTCTATAAGAGTGAGGGAAGGGTTTACACAGCCTATATATATATATATATATATATATATATATATATATAATAAATGTAACATTGCTACTTCATTGATTTTCACTTATCGCAGGGGTGTCTATAACATCACTTCCACAATAAGTGAGGGACCACTGTATTTATAATCCATTTTCTTATTTCAGCACTGTTGTTATATTGTTTCCCTTTTCCTGCAAAAAGTTGATTTTTAATATTACTCAGGAGCCTGATATTGTTTCCCTTTTCCTGCAAAAAGTTGATTTTCAATATTACTTGGGAGCCTGAGAATTATTTCTTTTTAAGTAATTGACTTCTGTTTTCTTAAACTTACTATTAGAAGTCAGATTACTTAAAAGATTTCTGGGGGCCAGAGAGATAGCTCAGTAAAATAAGTGCTTTCCTAGCAAGTGCAAGGGCCTAAGTTCAATCCCTGGTTCCTTAAAAATAAATAAATAAACAAACAAACAAACAAATAAATAAATAAAATAAAAGATTTCTGAGTCACTTTTTACTAAAGGTGTAATTTAGGTATTTGTTTTTTAAAAGTTGATAAAAATCAGCTACTGATGCCTACGTGGTTACCAAAATATGCTCATTGTGAAGTAGCATTAAGCTTTGAAGTAAGTTGCTGATAATAAGAGTTTCCAATGCAATCTAAAATGATGGAATATAAATTCCAAGACCTAGAGAAAGAACAAACTGATAACAGTTTGATTAAAAGTTTAATTCTCCTGCTGCTTCAGCATTAACTAGAGGGAAAATAAGTGCAGAATATCCTACTGTTGATCTCTACATTCAGTAGCTGCCAAATGGAATCCAACTGAAGGAGCCTGGGCTCTGTAGCTTGGGCTGAGTCACCTAAGCAGGGGAGACTCCATACAACCAGGATCACCCACAGGGGACAGGTGCTGATAAAAACCAAGAAACCATTGAAGTAGGGGGATGGTTCAGGAGGCATTTGGTGGAATCTCACAAGCATTGTCATGATGAACCTTTGCTAATGTGATTGACTTGTGGTGCAATGCTAAGGGAGGGTGATCACTAAATCAATCCACTGATTGGCTCTGCACCACCTTCATCCTCCAGTAGCCTGGATAGACTATAAGGGACAGAAAGAGGTTTGCCTTTCCCCTGCATTGCTCATTTTGGCTGTCTTTGGCTTGGCATGAACTGGTTGTCTTCCTCATTGTCTCTCTGCCAAGTCATCCTGCCTTGGTGCCAGTCTGATTAAAGAATCGCACCTCTACACAGTATAAACTAAATAAACTTTTCCCTCCTTAACCTCAGGTGTTAGAGTTTTTCCCTTTGTCTCAGCAATGAAAGAAAGTACCTCAGACAGCAAGCAGCATTGTCTCTAATCTGAAACACTATGAGTGATAAAGAAAGTGCACACCATTCTGGTCCCTACTTTGGCTGCTTTTTTCAGGGGCATGGTTTGAGGAGAGGTCTGTGTTAATTTCTTTCTTTCTTTCTTTCTTTCTTTCTTTCTTTCTTTCTTTCTTTTTAATATATTTAGGAGAGGGTCTATAGAGTCTACAGGGTCTCACTACATAGATCGGACTCATAGTGATATTCCTGTATTCAGCCTCCCAAGCACTGGGATTACAGGCACAGGCCACCACACCCAGTGTCAATCACCCTCTCAGCACCCCTGGGGGTGGGGCTAGGGCTAGCACTGCATGGCTCGCTGGGGATCAAATCCTGGCCAGCCGCTTTGCCTAAACAGGCACTTTAGTCCACTGAGCTATCAGGCCACCTCTATTAATTTGACATGATATGATAGTTAGGCATGAATATAATAGTTATTTCCAGAAAAAGGTAATTGCCTCACCCCTTCATTGTCATTTAAATGTCTTACTAAAGCTGCAAAACTGATGCCCCTGCAGATACTACTGAACTAACAATATGAGAGTGAATCAAGAGCCTGTAAGATGTCCTTCACCTAGGTTAGGACTGTTACTGTGATTCAAAAAAGAACCTATAATAACTCCAAGCCTGATTTTGTTCTTGAGACTGAAGTGAGTTCAAAGAAAGCAGTTTTGGATCTTTTATCTTAGCTTCCTTCAGAACTTTAAGCTAATACAAAGGTTATGGTTTTACAAATGAATGAAAGACTTTTTTGAAAAGCACAAGAATTTTAAAGCTGAATGACATGAAAGTTTTTAGATGGTTTATTTAAATAGGCATCAAAAAAGGAGGGAACTGGCGGAGTGTACACCTAAACCATGATGGAAATTTATAGAAGGTCATAGAAACAAAACTGCCTCACCTCAACCTTCCCAAGATGTAGAATTATAAAAGCAGATTTGCTTGGCTTTGTCCTAGACAGAAAAATTTCAGACTGAGTAACGCTCTTGAGAGCCTCCAGCATTGAATTCCAAAATGCCTGCTTAAACTCAAGCAATGTGTTAGTTTTCTTTTGGCACAATTGAAATAACAAAAATCTATTATCCAGTTCTCTAAGTTAGAAACCCGCGACACTATAGCAGTTTCTCTGCTGTGGGACCCATGCAGCCCAATGCCAGGCCTTGAAAGGCTTTGCTCCTGGCAGGAGGCTCTGGGAGGAACCTGCTTCCAGGCTCATGGAGCTTGCTAAGGAAATTGCTGCTTGTAAGAAGGTAAGACTGAGGTCTCAGCTTCCAGGATCACTGAACTGTGGCCCAGCAGGAGAAGCAGGAATAGCAGAGCTTGTTCTGCCGTTTCAGGCTTCCCCAGTGTTTCTTTCTGAGGCAAAGATCTACCGCTTCTTTTTAAGGCTCATGTAGTTATATTGATCCACCTAAGTAGAATTTCAAAATATAG
This sequence comes from Octomys mimax, assembly GCA_002564305.1. NCBI lineage: Eukaryota > Metazoa > Chordata > Mammalia > Rodentia > Octodontidae > Octomys > Octomys mimax. The sequence goes on along the minus strand of NDGM011100955.1, from coordinate 4,728 downwards.
TAGTTTAAAGATCTGTTAAATTTTAATATTAAATATAAAATGTAAGATTTTATTTAAAGCTGAATGTGGTGCATGCCTATAATTCCAGCACTTGGCAGGCTGAGATGGGAGGAGCACTGTGAGTTCAAGGCCAGCCTGGATCCAGGCCAGCTCTTTAGATTTCATCTAAAGAAACTCCTCTTATATATCTTGATTAGATTTCAGGATATCACTCCAACAGGTCAGAGTCTCTAACCCATTCCAACTATACAGGTACAAAAATAGGGACAGTATTTTCTTTCTTACAAAATTTCTGTATTTACTTCTAACTCTTCCTGAGTTTCAAAGGTGCTAACCCAAGGATGCAAGTTAGCTAATACTCCAGAAAATTAGGTTATTTAACTTTAAAGATTTTGCTCAGGGGAATCATGTAAATTATTGTCCACTGTCATAAAGACATATTTAAACATTATTTTTAATTCTATTGCCACTTTTTTCAAGATTTCAAGAGTGAATCACTCACATAGTAATACAAATTATAAAAATCACTTAATCCCATCCCTTTCTGGAGAAAAAAATGCACATAAGGCTATAATTACATTTCAGATTTATTATAGTGTCTTTTAAATACCTGATGCTTTAAAGACATAATTTCTCAATTTTCTGTTAGTATTCTAGTATCACTTTGAGAAACTTTCTCTGTTTTGATACATTTTCCCTTACTCTGATGTTAAAACTAACAAAGTGGAAGAATTAATTTCAATAAATTGTAGAGCTCCAGGGAAAGAATCTTGAATCTCTTTTATGTGGGCCAGGCAGCATTGACGGCCTTTTTGTGAGTATTTTAAGTATGGCTAATATTTCTATGGCAGACCTCATGAAGAGCCCAGGAAGTCGTAATTATATCTTCAAATCTTATTCTTCTAAGAGAATACTTGGCACTTCTGGAAGGCTTTTTATAGTTGTAACCCTTTCCTGACCACAGATAAGATGACATTGTCTTGTCAGTTTTCTAGCTTCATCTTAAATATTTCAGGATATCATGGTGCCCGGAATTATGTGTAGAAAACTAACTCTAAATCTCTTGCCATGTCATTTGCCAGGCTCCGTACTGATTTAACATCAACTAGAAAAGAAGGGCTCTTGCTTTTTGATCTCTGGAGTAGAGAATTAAACTAGAGACAAATGGAAGACTGTCCATTCATAACTAGAACTGTAGAGGGAAGATGATAAGAATCGGGAGCACATCACACAGAAAGCTGAGAGAATCTGATGTTAAACAGACTTCATAAGTGTTAGCAGAATTCATTCATATTCATGAATGCAATCACTGCAGCGATGGTGGGAGCCAGCCGGGGGAGCTCCAAGCAGGAAAGCAACATGAGATGGGTGTGAAAACAAAACATCAGAGACAGATGCCTTTCACATACTCTTCTTTTGTTCTGGAACTTAAGCCCACATTTTCACAATTAAAAATAAGTAATATTTTACTAAAAGCTACTTTTATTTTTTTGTTTTATTTTTTTGGTACTGGGAATCAAACTCAAGGCCTCACACTCACCAGACAGGCTCTGTGCTGCTGAGCTACATTCCCCAGCCCCAAATCATAGCTTTTTAAAGTAGGAAAATAAAGGAGAGGGGAGAAGTGAGAATCAGACCTTGGTTCTTTAATATTTCGAGTCTACAAATCTCATTTAAGCATGTGTGAGGATTTCTTTTTATTTGACAGGAGCAGACAGGAAAGAGGCAATGTTGGATCCTCAGTGAGGGAGAGGAAGCAAGGCCTGAGAGCCAGAAGTTAGAAAGTTTTGAACAGATCCTTAAAAAAACGGTACTGAGGTGTAGATTTCAATGGGGCTGCTGGATTTTTCCAGTAAAGTATTAAGCATCTATCATATGGTTCAGACTTTCCTATCTAATATACTGATTACCTTCATATATAGACAATGAATTCTTCACAGTTTGGCTTTGCCAATAAAATCTTATGCAGATTCACTGCAATAATCACTTTCCATATGTTATAACCTCAAAACCTCAGTTCCTGTGAATGGCCACCTCTTTCTTACAGATGCATAAACTGAAGTTTAGCAGGTAAACCACCAAAACTTACGTTAAATGACAATTTGCTCAAGAAGCCCTCCAACACCCTTTATAAAATCCAACTGTTAAAACAGAAATTTCACACTTTAATGCATGACTTTTCTCATTTCACTTTGTGAAAATTTTTGCCTGACAAAAGCTAGTTTCCGGGCTAGGGAGATAGCTCAGTGGTCTAAGCACCCGCCTGGCAAGTGCAAAGACTGGCGTTCAATCCCCTGTACCACATGCCGTGCTGACCACCTAAACTGGGTATAGTGGCACTCACCTATAACCCCAGCACTACGGAGGCTGGGACAGAAGGATCACTAGACGTCTGAGCTGTGTAGCAAGACCCTGTCCTAAATACATAAATAAATGATTTAAATAAAAAGCTAAAGTTTCTTTTATTGACCTAGAGGCACATTTAGATTCCATGTGTTCTTATTATTGTAAAAATGGCAACATCTGGCCAGGCATAGTAGTACATCTATATTTCTGGCTACTCCAGAAATTATATTTCATTATACTCCAGAGGCTGAGGCAGGAGAATTGCAAATTTGAGGCCTACCTGGGCAATTAAGTAAGAGACTGTTGTAAAATAAATAATAAAGTGTTGGGATGTAACTTTGATAAAACACTTCAGCTATCCTTTGGTGAGAGGAAGGGAGGGAAGCAGAGAGAGAGAGAGAGAGAGAGAAATGATGACATATGTTTAAATATGGAACAACTTACTAGACCCAAGTCATGCCTGCATTTCTCAGGAAGTGACTATAATACACACATACACACACATAAAGAAACCAACTAAAGTCCAGGTTTTAGTTAGAATTCAGATTTATAATGGACAAAGCCAACCTCTTTAATCTGTTAGGTACTGGGGAGGTCTAGAATATGTTTTCAAAGGAGTGAGGATGACTAAACTTAAAAAGTCAGAAAGCAGGCAGTGGTGGTTGCTATAGTAGCAAATGTAAACCTGTCCTCTGGGGAGATCAGAAGAGAACAGTTCCCTGGCCCTAGGGAGGCTGGTTTTGAGGCTCATTAAGAGACACCGGTGACAGGAGATGCGCGGCTCTGCAAAGACAGAGCAGTGCCTGTCTGGAGGTGCTTTTATTGCCATCAGGTACTAGAAATTAGCCCAGACAGCAGGTACCAACACAGGCACACTATTTTCAAAGCCAAGCTGCATTTTACAGCCAGCATGATGCACTATACTTTGAATACCACAGTTTGACAATAGCTAGGGATTACTATCATCAGCATGCCTACGGACAAACTTTATTCATCATGTATATTTAAACCACAAATAGAAATCCATAAATACCAAGAGTTTTATGGATGGTGATTGAAATGTCACAAGCTGAAGTCTACTTCAAATTGAAAGCAAAGCTTCCTAATTTAGTATTCCGAGAATGAGTTCCCATATTTATTTTTTTCAGAAGTTTTCTAAGCTAAAGATCAAAACCATTTACTGGTTAAAAATCAAAACCATCTAAATACATTGCTTAAAAGAAACACTGGATAATTTTAGTTACCATTTTCTAGATAGTTTTTGTTGTAGTTTCTGCAACTTGGCAGGATGAAGACCAAGTGTGCGGATGGCATGAATGGTTCTGTTACCTTCTCCCTTCTCACTCTGACTCTAGGGACATTTTCTAAAAATTTAGGCTAAGAAGTTTTAGAAAGTCTTTCTTTTGAATTTCTTTAACAACTGCATTTTAGGCCATAAACATCTTTCTGATGTCATTTGATAGACTTTTTGTCAAATCAGCTTGGATTTTAAAATTACACACATATAGATGGCTGCTGTCCGGGCTAATCACTAGGACCTGACAGTAATAAAGCACCTCCAGATGTACACTTCTCTGTTTTGCTTTGCAGAGCCACACATCTCCTGTCACCAGTGTCCCTTAATGAGCCCTAAAACTAGCTTCCCTGGGGCCAGTGAACTGCTCTTTTCTGTTCTCTCCAGCACCTTCAGCAGCTCATTTTGTGTTTCCTTCCTCAGTGTTTTTAGATGGCTTCTTTTTGTTGAAAAATTTCTGAAAACTTGTATTGCCAATAATATATATATATATATATATATCTACCATTTAAAAAATATTGCTATTATAACCAGTCTTGTTTGCCTTCAGTGCTTATGAGGTGCTACTCCTGGCTTTTGAACACCCATTTTTCATTGTCAGGACCAACGTCCTCCTAGTCTTTCCTTCTTTGCAGATAATCTGTAAAGAAACAAGACTGCAACACGCTGGGTTATAAATATCTGTATCTTTCATGCTGTGAACTTCATGACAGTATTTCCAGAGTTTTTCTCTGTCTCTCTGGCTTTGCAGGCAGGTAAGTCTAGCCAAGAAACCCAAGTGTGCACCGGCCCTTCCTTGAAGAGCTCACACTTCCTATCAGTTGTCTTTGCCAAACTGTCCAGAACTTCTCAACCAGGGGTCTACTTATGATAATGATACATAAGAACCTGCATAAGCTCGTCAATTAGAAACACCACATGCAGGGAAATGCATTTTGCTGTGTTACACTGCGTAATTTTATTTGCAGGGTTTCTTTCGGCTTTTCTGGCAGGTCTTTCCATCCCTATAACGTTGCACTGGTGCGCCATCTTGTGGTGTTCTCAGGTTACGCAGGCAGCCTTCTTGGCTTTTTTTTTTTTTTTTTTTT